>WSFP011361452.1:0-33110 GCA_009831015.1 Picea engelmannii
CCAAAATAATGTGTAACAGAATTCCCCCCAAAGTATGAAGTTGGAACCTTTGACAGTTGAAATACTTTGTAGAATGTGTGTGTCAAAAACAAGGAGTGCATCGGTCGGGAACCTGCAAACAATCAAGCATCTATATAATAATATACCATCTTTTGAGGTAGGCATATCCATAATCAGACTACAAGTGACTCTAATCATAAGTGTCAATTGAGTCATGGCCACTAAAAATACACTGTGGATCCATTTCATCATGATTTATCATAGCCACGAGAAATACACTGTGGATCTATGCTCTTTAAGAATTCAAATTCGAACATAGCCATGAGACATACATAGTGGATCTATGTGTCAGTACAAAATCATAAATACTCCATCACAAATTGGACCAATATGGTGAGATCCAGGGTCTTTATTTCCATCATCCTGAAGTACGAATCTAGCCATGTGATTACAGGCGTTGAAGTCGAACATGGTAGAAACCACTTGATTACCGGTCATTAATGAAAACCATTAACAAGTGTGATGGAAATCACCATTGATGTCAATGACTCCCAAGGTACTCTAGTACAATCCAACGAATGTGAATGAATGAGTTGAAGTCGAACACTTGATGGAATCTTCCAATCAGGGGCCAATGATGTGAACCCATTGTTGAAAGCGAGGAGACCTTCCATTGAGGCATGCAGGTTCCAAGGTACTAAATGATTTCTAAGTCTTATTCCTATATAATGAATTGAAGTCGACAGGAAAAGACTTAGCATAGGAGGGCCTTAATGTATCCCCCATCAATGACACGAAATATGTAACATGTTTGAAGTATATCAGAGTATGAAGTGATTTAGAACTGACTCAGGGAAGGTTGACATGGTAGAAATTTTAAAGACTACAGATGGCCGACTCGATAGAAGGTTTGTTTAGGTTGGACTTCTCTTGAACATATGAACGACATGACAATTCTCTTGGTAGCATTGACTCAAGGAGGACCCAACATATGGAATTGTGGATGGTAAAATGAGAGACAAATGGATTTCTCAACCCAGATACAAAGATGAAAGGGGGTGTCATGTTCAAGAATGACTTATTGCCACTAACACAGATACAGATATACATTTCTTTCCAAATTTTCCCCCACCATTTATGGTGAGTGCCTCTTTATTTTTATGTGAGCTTGAGGAGGATAACATATTCTTGTAATGTAAGCTCATCCTTTGGATGAGTCCCTCAGAGTATTTTTTAACGAACCCTAGGAAGGAGTGGTTCAGTCCCATATGGGCCTTTCGATGCTTTTTTTATGAGTCCAAATAAAGAAAACTCATGGGTTTTTCATGTTTAGAGAGTCTGAAAAACACTTAAAGAAAACTCCAAAATGACATTTTTCGTAAGTTAGTCTGAAGAAAACGAAAAAGATATAATATACCGCTCATTAGACATTTTCTTCAAACACTTTTACGAGCGTGAACAGAGCAAGGTTGCTCCGTTATCTTTTCGTGTTTAGGGAGCTTGAAAAGAGCTTAAAGGATACGTTGTAGGGTTCATTTTCCATAGTACCATTACGAGTCCAAAAAAGCGATAAAAGGTTACTTGATTACATTCTCATGGTTTCACAAGCGTGAGAATGAATTAAGATCGTGCTCGGAGTTTTTCCTAAAAAACCCTAAAAGTATATGTATATAAGAAAAACACACAAAACGACCAAAAATGGAGGATCCATATCAAACGTCTGGTCCTCATATCTCACAACATGTAATAGAGACACTTTGCAAAGTTCATTAGGCTTAGGGCATAGGTAAAAATATTAAAATGGTAAAAAGTGAATAAAATAGGTCAAAATAGATTATTTAGCATTTCATTTTGCAATTTCACCCAAATAGTGCCAAAAACCCTCATTTTCTTCCAAATTTCAAGCAATGATTCTAGAGTGCCTGGTGGACCATTTCTTGAACCACTTCCTTAAAAAAGGTATTCTCCTTCCCCTTTCTCTTTTCATGGTTTAAATTTTCATTTTTAATGGTTCATTTTTTAGTTAAGGGTGATTTTTTAGGGGTTATTGAGCTTTGATATCGTCACGAGCGCTCCCTATCAGGAAATGCAACAATCCCAAATCATCATAGGGGTTCCACAACTACAGTGCGACAACACCACTCTGTGTAAAAGAGAGCCCCTGCGATGACCACAACTCAAATTTTGAAAAAATAAAATGAGCTAGCAAAACTTCCAACTTTTGAATTTTGATGAATCTTATCATCCTTTGATGTTGTTTGGTAGGTTTTCCTCATTCATTATGCTCTCGTGGAGGGAAAGTGAGCACGAGGAAGAAGACTACTTTGTCAGGAATTACCCAGGCACTATCATGGCACTCTGGGAGTGTGGTTTTCTCAAATTTTCAAAGTTCAGGGCATGAGATCCCAACTGAGGCTATTGAAGTACCTAGTCCACATGTGGGACGTCAATGAACAAGCCTTTTACATGGGTGTGCATACACTTACCTTGGATATTGATGATATTTACTTTTTTACGGGGTTATCTCGTCGAGGCTCTCACGTATCACTCTCGGGAAACAAAGGTGGTGGAGAACCCATGGACTATTACATCGCATATCACTGTGCACTAGGTATAGAAAATCATATTGGAAAGGTTTCCATTAGGGATGTTCAATATTTATCATTGAGAACTATCCTATACACTATCACATGGATGGAAGGGAGTGTGGCTCCTCACATGTCTTTACAAAGCCACTTTCAGTATGCTATAGAGTGTATGGAGCCCTGGGTCTTCAATTGGGGTGAGGGTCTTTTGAAGAACATGAAGAAACAACTAACAAAGTGTAGGAATGGTCGACTAAAAAAATTTGGCTATGGATCAATTTTGGTATCCTTCTTCCTGGAAAGGGTCCCCGTCTTACACCTACAGGTGGAGTGGGGAATACCCACTCCATAGGATCCTTGGATGAAAATATGGGTGGATTTGATGGCCCGACATGGTGGTGTGTCGATCGTCAAATATGATCAAGATTTCTTCCAGTGGCTGAGGGATCATCTAATTATGGTTGAGGACTATGCTTATGTTGGGACCGACTTCCGTGAGGACCCCGATTTGGAATTACCTAAGAGATTTCATTGGGGAGACATAGGTAAGAAGAATTTTTTCATTATATGTTGTTTTTGGTATTTTAATTATAAAATGTTTTTGTCATTTATCCAAGACTAATCAAGTGCTCTCAACAATGCAGTTGTGGCACCTTATCATCCTCTAGGGTCATATCTTATTCAGAGGCATGGAGAGAGAGGCACAGTGGTGGGTCGAGGACTGGTTATTGAGGATCTCAAGGATATCGAACAGAACCTTGAGGGATTAACCATGAATATACCTCACATCACAGTGGATGAGTTACCTCGGCACTACCAACGCCATACAGTTGGCATATTAGCATCTATGGGTCGACTGCTCCATCGAGTGGCATGGGAAATCGTTTGTTATAACTAGCATCATCCTTGATTCTTAAGTATATGAATCCATGAGCTTCACCATTTTGACATTTTGGTCTCAGGACAAACACTTTTTTGTAACTTTTGACGTATTAATATAAAGTTCCTACCAGCTTACTTGTCTTTTTAAATGTGTGTTTGGATTTATAAATGGCATAAATTTCTATCTAAAACATAATTATCCAATGCATCTGTTAATGTGTTTAGACTTCTAGGAATATATTGATATTCAATATAATCAAAATGTCTTTCCAAAAGGTGAATTCTTAAGTATACACGTAAAAATGTGGGACTTCGGATGGAATAAACAATACTCAATTGCAGCACTACTAGTTGTGAATCAAGTCATACAATCATATGATGGATGCCAAATGAAATGGTGTCAGTTAATAACTCGATAACTACACTGTATTCTACGATATTATTAGTTGCACGACCAAGGCAAACACCATGTAGACTACTCAACTCATCCATAGATGCATAGATTTCCCATGCAACAGATGTTAGGTTTTGTGTACTGTAACTAGCACCATCAACAAAGACAACATAGGGTAGAGAAGACACCAACATCTCGAAACCAAGAAGAATTCAAGGTAAGCATCTTACAGGTGGAACAAGAAATGAAAAAAACACACACTAGAGTATGATACACTAAAAATACAAAGCACTCATGAAAAAATAGTTTAAGCATAGTACTTCTTCAAGTAAATCCCATTTATGGGTTCACTCAAAGGAATTCCATCATAATCAACCATCTCATAAGCCCCTTTCTCCAACACTCATTTAAATATATATGGTATGTGCCACATGGGATCGAATTTATCGGCCCCTGATAAGTCACGATCTTGTTCGTAAAGGAGAACTAAATCACCCTCAAAAAAAACATGCGGTTTGATATTCTTGTCGTATTGAGATTTGAGACATTTCTTCTGAGTTTCTATGACTAAAGAAGCATCACAATGATTCTCATCTAATTTCATCAAATACAAGACATGTTCCTCTTTGGCTAAGGTGTTAGGGAGAAGTTCGATAACTAGTTTCAAAGATGGGATTTCACATTCAATCGGCAGAATAACTTCGATACCATATACTAACTGGAAAGATGTGAACCCTGTGGATATTTAATGGATGTCTGATAGGCCCATAATGTCGAAAAGAGAATTGTGTGCCAGCTTGACTTGTGAATTCCTACCATCTGTTGAAGCATAGTAGTGAGAACTTTGTTGATTGCTTCAACCTAGCCATTGGCCTATGGATAGTAAGGTGTTGAGTTTTCATGTCAAAGACCCAAATTATCGGTAGGTTCAAACATCATGAAATTGTGAAAATGACTACCATGGTCAGTGACGATGGCCTGAGGGACACCAAACCTAGTAACGATATGATTGAATATGAACAATGCTACAGTTTTCCCGGTATTATCAAATGTAAGCATCGCCTCAGCCCATTTAGTGAAATAATCCACAACTATGATAATGTATCCATGCCCCCCGGTAGAGTGAGGGTTACATGTCATGAAGTCAATTCCCCATTTAGCGAATGGACCAACGAAAACTATAGGGTAAAGAGGAGCAGGATGTGATTGGATCTTATTATTATACGTTTGAAAAGTGTGGCATTTCTGAACGGCAGTAATGCAATCCTTAAACAATGAAGGCCAGAAGTAACCATCTCGTAACATCTTTTGGGAAGTGGCATACCCAAACATATGACCACCACATGCTCCGGAATGACAGTCGTTTAAAGCTTTCTCAGCTTCATCATAGGTTAGACAGTTGAAATATGGAATCAATACCACGATGGTAAAGGGTATCACCGAGGATGATGTATTGACGGTCTTGATATTGAATACGACAATGATCTGCATGAGAAAGATCGGGCCAAAAAGTTTGGGTTTGGAGATAAATAATAATGTCTCCATACCATATGTCGTTGGAACTGATCAAAAAGAGAGACTCGTCAGGAAAGGAATCCTCTACCACAGTTTTTGTCTCAGTGGAGGGAAGGTCACATATTAATTCGGAAAAAAACAAATATTTCTTTGACTTGGCTCGCTCAAACTCCAAATCAAACTCCTGGAGAGTCACTATCCATTTGGAGTATTTTCCCCCTAGCAATTTTCATGTAAGGATGTGTTGCATAGGGTTTCAATCGGAAATGATTGTGGTTTTGCGTAATAATATATAATGACGAAAACGTTGAACAGGTTGAACAGTTGTTGAGGCCAGTTTCTCCACATGCATATATTTGGTTTTGGTGTTCATGAGACTCGAACTCAAATAATAAATAACATGTTCATTGTGGGAATCATCCTCTTGGACTAGAACCATAGTTATGGTAGAGTCTGAAGTAGCTAAGTATAAGAAATAATATCAACTATAATTGGGGAGAAATAAGAGTGGTGTACGGGTTAAGGCAAGTTTCAAAGTTTCAAAAGATTTGTTAATAGTGTCGTCCCATACAAAATTTTGACCCTTCTTAAGAATTTGAGTGAAACCTTTCGTTAGTTCAGCATAATTGGGGATGAATCGACGTAAAAAAAAATCCTTCCCTTGCAAACTTTGGAGATGGCGTAAGGTAGAAGGAGGAGGAAAATTGAGAATATCTTCAACCTTCAAAGGATCCACTCTAATCCCATGTGTAGAAACAATAAAACCAAGAAGTTGTCCAGACTCCACACAAAAAACACATTTATGCAGATTCAATTGTTTGCAATAATATCGACAGCATAGGAAAATGGCGCATAAGTGTGTTGGGTGATCTTGGAAACACATGGAGTGCGTTGGTAAATCATCGAGGTAAGGTTGTACAATGTGCTTAATATTATGAAAAGCATAAGACATAGCACGTTGAAAAGTTGCACCAGCATTCTTGAGACCAAGAGGGATTTTCTGGTATGTGAAGGTTCCCCAAGGGAAAATAAAAGAAGTCTTATGTTGATCCGTAGGTAAAATATTAATTTGATTATAGCCGGAGAATCCATCCATTAAAGAGAAGATTTCACTCCCGGCACAATTGTCAACGATCTGGTCAATGAAAGGGGTTGGATAATTATCTTTGGGACAAACCTTGTTCATATCCCTATAATCTACAAAAACACGGATCGTGCCTTGTTTCTTCGTAACCAGAACAAGATTAGACACCCAATCAGTCAACACTACAGGGTAGACAAAGATGGCTTTAAGAATTTTTTCAACTTCGAGTTTAATAGCAGCAGCTTTGTGTGGATGTACTGCATGAAGTCTTTGTCAAACGGGTTTAGCGTCCGGGTAAGTCTTAATTTCATGTACAACAATATCTAGATCAATTCCAAACATCTCTTCATAACTCCAGGCAAAAACGTCACAAAATTCATGGAAAAGGGCTTTGTAAATTAGGATCTCATCAGGAGAACATGAGGCACCAATATCAACATTTTCCACGATTATGGGTTTAATCGAAATATCTAGAGGGATGGTGGGTGAAATATTTCCCAAGTTCCCTTCATACAAAACATCATGTGTTGGTTCAGGAAGAGGGGAAATAGTAATGACAGTAGACAGATTCAAAATCCGTTGGTAACTCTCTAAAGTCTCGGGTTCTAGGAAGAGGATGGAACGATGATGCCCATCAACCCATGGGGTATCTTCCATGGACATAATTGTCATGATGATCTCATCAGTGTGAAATGTCATATGAAATGGATCAGGAGATGTATCTAAGAGAGAACGAGGAGAAGGAGTTTATGATTGAATAGCTTGATAAGCCAATTCCATCGGACTTAAAGGAATTTGGTCACCATAACGAAGACACTCATCAGAGCTAGGTGTTATCCATGGGTCATAAGACTCAGGGGTTTCACCAATAGTGGTTGAGATCATGTTAATCGGAGTGACAAAAGGAGGAGGAATATCGGGTGGTCGAATGGGGAAGGTACCCATTAATGATGAATCCTTTAAAATACCCACACCGACATTCTCATAACTGGGAGGTGTTTTCACAATGAAAGGTACGTTACTAGTGCATGAATCGGAATTAAAGAAGGCGATTTGATCGACAATAAAAAAATTTCCTTGGTGAGGGAAACGTGTCACATGGAAAAGAGTATAAACAATTTCACGCATAGAATCAATCCAACTACGACCAAGTAGAAGGTTGTAATCAAGAGGTGCATCAAACACCTCAACCTCAACAGTAACTGCTTTTCCTTCTAACGCAATAGATAACGTAGGAAGAACACCATAAGTTTTAAACCATGTGCCATTAAAATATTTTAGAGTATTGTGTGACTCGGTATGGGCAGGAGAGCCAATGGATTTCAAATAAGTGACAAACATGACGCAAGTTGAGGCTCCTTCATCAATAAAGGTTCGACAAATATTCTTATTTTCCACAATGACTTGTATTTGAAACGTTAATTAAGGAGGGAGCCTTGGAATGTGGTCTTCCAAGTCAAATATTATCAAGTTCGTATCAGTAGAATCAATTCCACCAATATCCTTTAACAATGCCTTTTGTTGCGTAGGACAAATTTGAAGAACTTAGAGAGCCAACATGGCAGAAGGTGCTTATGCAAGATATTCTACAATAGTGTAGTTTTGAGTGGCATGTGCATGAGGGTTAAATGACGACTTACGAACAACACCCTTAGGAGGAGGATGAAGAACTGTATCTAGACTGAGTGGTTCGAGATGAAGAGGATCATTGGGAGGTGAATTTGATGGAGGAGGTTTAACCAATGGAGGTGGTGAATCATCAACTTTATCTTTTGAAGGAGAATAATATTTGGCTCGAGTAGCGACTGCAACTTCGTTCTTCTTGGAGTCACTAGTACACATAAGTACATAAAACGTGGTAGAGGGAGAAGGTTTGTCATGAATAACCAATTGGGCCTATTGTTGAGAAGGAAAAGGTCGTGACAAAATGGCATGTGTAGGAGGTGTCCTGGTCCCTTGCAGGAACTTAGTAACCTTAGCTCGTCATGGACAATCTTTCGTATAATGATCCTCACCATAGATAAGACAAGGATAACGAGGTTTTTCTCTTTTCTTTGTCATCTGCAGGTTGAGTATTGGGTTTATCGGATTGTTGATTATTGTTTTTATCCTCTTTATTCTTACCCTTCCCTTTCTTTTTATTTTATTTTTACCGGTAGGTGTAGATTGAACTATATTAACCTCGGAAGTTTTACCCGGAGAAGGAGTTGGTGGAGTAACATTTTGTACATTAGCAGTAGTAGATTTGGGATTGGAATGACTGGCTTGTTTAGACTAAGTCTCGGCATGAAAAGTGTCAATCACACCATCAGTAGCATGAGAAGCTACTAGAGGTGTTGGGGTTGGATTTGTAGATGGGTGAGGAGCATCGGGGTGTGTCCGTTTGTAAATAAATGAGATCTAAATATTGAGCACAACTAATCACCTGCTCTTCAGTGACGACACCACCCATGGAAACATCACGGGCTATAGGAATGATGAGTGACTTGGTAAACCACTCAGCCAATAGTTGATCAGGAACTTTGATTAAGCGTCTTATCTGCCTCCACTCATGAATATGATTGGAAATATTAGTAGAATGAGATTGTTTAAATGAACTCAAAATTTCGGTTCATGTCTCATATCGTATTGGTAACTGTAATGCATTAATAAATCCATAGCTAAGGTGTTGAAATCATTGAAGAATCCTCGTGGAAATTCGATATACCATTTGGTTGTCGAACCCATAAGAGTTCATTGGAAAAGACATAATCTAATGGAGTCATCCATCAAGGAGTTGGATGAACACCAAAGATGAAATGTCATGACGTGATTATTTGGGTCTTCTCTCGATCAACCATCAAACTTAGGAATGTCTGATGGTAATTTGGCAGGTATGACTGGCCAATAAGGAGAATGCAAGATAGGATAATTCGAAATCCTAGATAAATACGATAAATCCAAAGTAGCAAGAAACAGCAGTTGTCTTTTCACTTGAGGAAACTGGTAATTTTGAGGAGGTAATCCCGTAGGTATACCAGTAGGACCATAAGAAGTCTGTAGATAGTTAGAGGGTCCTGTAAAATTCGGTTATGGAGGGTTTTGAGTCAAGTAGCCAACATTTGTTGGTTGATTTGGGATGCTACCTTGGAAAGGAGCAATAGACTGAAAAACTTGACCCTAGGTAGGATTCATAGAGCCTAGATATGGTTGCCCAAGATTAGGGGTTACAAAAGAATTCATTTGAGGATTTTTCCCCCCAGGCAGTTGTTGATTGCCTTGGAAAGGAAAATTCCAAGGTTGATATTGTAATCTAGGTATATATTGTTGGTATAATGGTTTATGACTCCCAACTTGGGGTTGCCCCCCAACTTGAGGTTTCCCCCCAACTTGAGGTTGGCCTCCAACAGAAATTTGAAAACCAGAAGCGACTAAATGACTTGTGCCTCCAACTTGATTGGAGCTACTTGGGCTAGGATGATTAGATCCTCCAAGCGGAGGTGGAGGAGGAATGCTAGGCCCTCCAGAGAGAACCTGGGTAGGTGTAGGAAAAAAACTGCTAGCATCATTATACCCAAGAGGAACAAAAATATTAGGCCCTCCGGATGGACTCTAGGAAGGATTAGCAATAGAAGTATTAAGAGAGTTATACCCAGGTGGAAGTGATGGATTTGATATAAGAGGAAGTGGTGTTCCAATAGGAACTTGAGTGATTACAGCACTTTTGGCAGAAATAGGCGTAACTTGTGGGACTACAGTAGAGCTAGTGAGCTGGAGGGGAAGAATTGTATGAGAGCCAACCAACAATTGGTCTGAAACCGTGACAACATTACTGGTTGTACCAGTAAAATGATCTAAAGGTACTGTATAAGAAGTGGAATTCATAGGTGTATGTGATTCCATGGGTTGATTTAGACTCATTCCTAGTTTATCAAAAATATTGTGTCCTGAGGAGGTCCTCCACAAAAAACAGACAGGGACTGAGCTAGGATTAAAAATTTCCAACAGTATGAACCGAAGTTATAAATGATTCACTCTGAAAGGGTGGATCGTCTACACCAGAGTCTACATAAGGTCTAGTAGGTATTCTAGTAGATTCTTTAGCAACAACGTCTCCTGACGAGTTTATTCGGAGAAAAAGTGGATCTTGTGTAACACTCAATAACGGATTTACATGAAGTGTTGATTCCTCCAATGGAGTAGAACTTCCAATCTCATAGGCTACGTCATTATTGACTACTCCTTCAGGAGAAGCACCCTTTGGTGAGTTAGGAAGCAAAGGAGTGTATTCTTTCGGCTCTTCCAGAGGTAACCCTTGCATCCTACATGAACAGCGAGGGCCGATGTTGGCTGCACCAAATAAAGAATGAAATAAATCTATGGCCAACTAAATAACTATTGGCCAATGTTGTACACACACACACACCATTTCTCTCTCATCAAGACATATAGATTATAGAGAGAATACTCTGTAATTTTTAGTTCTCAAGTAATATATTCAACTTACCTCTTGTTTTTATGAGTTATTTGCTTAAGTGTTGTAGTTGAGTGTTTTGTGATTGTTGGGTTTTTTTGAAGGAGGGCCCACTTCAAGAAGTATGAAGCCCATTTTATGTAAATAATATTGTTCATATTCTTGTTTTAGTTATGTAACACCTCGTTTTCCCCAAATCTATAATTGTTTTTAAGACTTCATGCATTATAATTGATGAATATTGTAATTGTGTTTATGATAATAAAAACACCAATTAGTTGACCAAGAGGGAAGCCTTGCAGTACTAGCCATGATACCATGAGTGGGAGCTAGTGAGGGGGAAGATGGGAAGTTTTAACGAAGATAATAGGAATCTTGCCCAGAAAATCTAGCTCACACTTGTAGAATCTTGAATGAATAACTTTTCCAAAGTACCTTGTTCATCCTAACCACAAGGAACCCATCAATGGAATTCAGATTAGGTAGTTGGAGAATTTATAATTTCCTTCATAATTGTACTCGGAAGAGTGAAGGGTTGGATACAGTTTCAGCCAGAAGTACACAGAGTTACCCCTTCGATTCAAGAGCTTGACCCCTGATATTTTTCTTCTGATAGAAGAAAATGGGGATACATAGGGACAGAGAGAAGGTTCCAGTAGAGGAAAAGGAATGAGGAGGAAGAAGGCATGGACATTGGAGGACACATGTGACACACAATACACGGAGAGACATAGAACATCCATTCAAACTCATAAACAGATGGTAATCTAAATGAGCAGACTGATCTCACATATACAGACTTGATCAATAGAGGGAAACTAGGAAGTTTTTTTGATGAAAATAGGAAGCTTTCCCAAGACATGAATGGTCTCCCTGGAACAGAGAATACCCATATCCAGACTAGATTATAGAGGACCGTGGGTTGGTGCTTGTTGGAAAGAAATTGACACTGGTAAGGGGAGGTCACCAAGGAACTGTGTAGTAGAGAATGGACTCCCTTGTGCAGAGGAAATCCAGCTAGGAAGGTGCCTAGTAAGATCGTGGAGTTCCTAAGCTCAATGGGAACTAGGAAATTTCCATTATTTCTAGTGGAGGGAAGGAGAGTAATATTCTTGATCCATTCCTTACCATGTTATCCAACATGTGAGAGTCCCTTGGTGGTATGATGGCCTGACATGGGGGTGGCTTTTTGTAGAAATATGAAAGTACAACATAGACTATGGTTGGATGGAAATGCATTTACCCTCAAGCATTTGGATAGTTGAGAATATCACTAAATAGATAAGTGTTTTCCTGATATATCCATTGAATGTTTATCGGTGGTTGTAAAATGTATTTTATCCTTATTAATAGTCTCAATATGATGAATGAATGCTAAATCTAAGTTTAAAATGGAGTAACATAATATCCTCTTAAAAGATTACTCAAGTAACTATGATAATTGTGCACGGGAGACCAGTGTAAGTCGATACCCTTGTATTTTCCCTATCCCTTGAATGGAAATTTTGCAAGATATAAAAATCTTCATTTGGAGGTATTGGTATAATGGTTCTATCTTTCTGAGGAGGTGGGTCTAAAGTCTAAGGGAGTAGAGTCAAACCCTGCAGAAAGGTTCCAGGGAAGACTGTAGATCTGGTAGGTATAGAAATAATCCTTAAGCCCAATTGAAAACCCTTTTTTAAACCTTGAGAAATGTTAGTCGCCAATATGGTTGAGAGAGTAGATACCAATAATTCATTGGAGATCTAGGATTTCGAGGAAGTCTATCAGAAGGTGAAGCTTTTGGGACAACCCAGAGTAAGAGACCAGAGTGAACTTTCGATGGGAAATATTTTGAGTTAATGAGATTCATCGATCTATGGGAAGGATAGATCGACAAGATTAGGACCGTAGATCCATTGACCGTTGAGCCGACAAGATTTTCAAAAGAGCATAGTTTAGGAAGGTATGGGAAGAGGAGCAGATGGAATTTCCAATGAGGAAAATCAAATTCTGAAATCCCAAGAGTGGGGAGAGCCATAGATTTGTCGATGCTAACGAGGATGGGATGTGAGTCATTGGATTTGATAATGATCCATTCAAAATATAGAATCTCATTTAAGAGGAAGCATAGGTTAACCATTGAGTGGATGTGAGATCCAACAGAATGTTAATCATTGGATGGGATGGTCTAATGACCATTGGATCCCTCAAAGGAGTTCTCATTCAAGAAAGAATGTTTGAGAATTCATGTGATTGTGTAGAGTGGGGACTTTCCGATGGAGGTGGCCCAAGTGGGCAGAGACCATTGATCTACAGGTGAGGTATCCTGACAAGATCTTAGCCATAGAATTTTATATAGACCCCATTGGCCAATTATTGAGCAAAGAGAAGGCAAAGCATTAGCCATCACATAATTTTAAGGTTCCAATTTAATCAATACCATTGATTTTCCATCCCGATGATCGTTGGATCTGTCAGGAGGAAAGTTGTTAGAAAAGTCAAATCAGGAGATGAATTGTTGATTTTATAACTTGTTTCTTGATGGGAAGGTAACCCAACTCACCACTTACCACTGATCTGGATGAGCCAAGTTATTAGAATCATTCGATCATGGAGAATTATTCCCTCGTCTATATGGTTTCATTCTACCATAGGATTTTTTGTGAGAGAGAGGGTGGTGAGTCTGAGGACTTGTCACCGCCACATCACACACAACTCTGCATTACAGTGTAGATGATGAAGAGGAAGTATACATGTGCACTTACGAAGGTCGAATAGGGGATGTAAACCTAATACCAAAAGCTTAGTGGAAGAGAAATTTTGACATCCCACCTACCTAAGCAAGGTTTAGGTGGTCGAGTGTGTCATAGAGTGGTATCAAAGCAGTGTTCAAACTCTAGGCTTGAATGGGTCACCAAGGTTGAATGAATGATTAAGATAACTTTACATGATGAAAGTATATGTTATATGTTTTAATGATTTAATTGTGTTAATCAGTACCAGCCACAGTTTTGAGCAGGATTGATAAGCATGAATGGAGTCATGGTTCGAGGTTGTCAAAGAAAACTGATGTTTGAAAAGCCTAAGAATTTTATGTCAATAATTTTGAAATGTAATTGCTAATAGTATTTCATTGTTTAATCTCATAGGACATACTAAAAAGGAAAACATAAGTGAATGGTGCAACGTAGTATGGAGGACACCTCGCACTTCTGAGATGAAGAATCTGATGGCAGGAAAGCTAGTGAAACCGCTCTATATTTGGTAGCCATAGTAAGGAGTCTGAAAGTGGATAATGAAAGGCTTATGAGAGCTCAGGACGAGAAGGCATAGTTAAATGTAGTATTACTATAGAGTTTATCTAAGATTCAAAATCATTTAGAATAGGGTCTACCCATTATTAATGCAGGACTACAGCAATCAAAGAAATCAAAGAGCCCTTCGAATGTCCCAAAGCATGGACCATCTCATTGTAATATGGGAAGGATTTCTTTCAGAAAAAAGGCATCAAGATGATAAGAGAAAAAGAGCTAGTATAGATAGTTCTACAGAGTCATCTAGTGGAGAGAACACTACAAAGAGATTATCTAGCAGTGACACTGGGTCAAGTGCTCCCATGGAGAAGAAGAAGAGGCATTGACATAGTTCTCTGATAGAAGAGTTCAATAAGGCAAATCCCCCTAACTTTGATGGAGAAATAAAGAAAGGAAAAGAATATGAGGCTTGTCTATTGGGATTAAGGAAGTATTTGTGAGCACATAATTACTCAGAAAATACAAAGGCAAAGAAAACCATTTTCAATCTGAATGGAGGAGCTTCCATATGGTGGAAGGACCTCAAGGAAGTTAAGGGATTGAAGGAAATCAATCTGACATAGAAGAAATTCAATATATATTTCAAGAAGACATATTTATCATAGAAGTACTATGATAGTAAGTTGGATTGTCATGAACACAAATTGAGGCAACTTATAATGGATGCTTATTCCAAGAGGTTTTTAGGGTTGTTGAGGTGTGTTCCTTACCTCAATCATGAGAAATATAGGATACAACACTTCCTCAATGGATTACCACAGTCCTATCAGGATAGGATTGAGTTTGATGAGCCTAATACTTTAGAAGACACTAGTAGAAAGGTTAAGTGCTTCTATGACCAATCCAAGCATAGGCAGGAGCCTCTTAAGGATTTGAAGAGAAAGGATAAGCCTGGATTTCATAGGAATCAATTTATCCATCCCAATATAAGTATCTGAATAAAGGTGATCAGTTTGATCATCCAAACAGAAGTATGCACCAGCATAACTTTCCATCTCGGAGTAGGAATAGGCCAGCAAATTAGACAAGAGAGAAAGTAGAGGATCAAAATAAAGGACCTCTATAGTGTTGGGGTTGTGGAGAGGCACATATTTTGAGAGATTTCCCTCGTAGAAAATATGGCAGAAAAAGGGTTTACCATGTCCAGGAGGCTACTACAGTCAATGATGTGGCCAAGAGTGTGTCGAGAATTTATGCAGCTGTTGAGAATCAGTAAGAAAACCACCAAGCTTATGTGGTGGAGTTGGAATGTATAATTTCTAAACAACCCATTTCTATTTTTATTGAACCTCATTCTAACCTTAGCTATGTTTCACCCCAAGTTGTTGAAACATGTGCTTTACAGAGGAAGAAGCATGCAAAATCATGGCTAGTTCAGTTAGCCACAGGGACTAAGAGAAAGGTAACCTAAATGATAGAGGCATGCCCATTTGAAATGAGTGGATTGCATACACAAGCAGTCTTAAACATCCTACCCTTAGGATCATGTAATGTTTTGATAGGCATGGACTAGTTGGCCATCCATAAAGCAATATTGAACTACCACAACAAGACCTTGGAACGTGAATACAATGAAGGAAACACTAGGGTGTTGAAAGGCATTCAAAATCCTATATCAGTAAGGCAAATATCGGCACTTCAACTCAAGAAGTTTAGTCAAAGAGGGTGCCCCTTGTATGCAATACAAGTGCTCAATGTAGCAGAGAATAAGGAGTTGAAGATTGAGGATCACTCAGTGTTGTGGGAATTTAAATATGTATTTCCAAAGGAGGTACCTAGACTTCCTCCTAAGAGATATCTCAATTTCTGTAATAGCCGAATTAAATAAACAACCATTTAATTTAGAACAGAGTAGTAAAATTTAAGAGTTACTTCATTTAGCACATTCGCAATCAAATTCATCATAATAATAAAATTTAATAACAAATTAATACAAAAACAATGCATAATTCTTGGTAAAT
This sequence comes from Picea engelmannii, assembly GCA_009831015.1. Classification (NCBI taxonomy): domain Eukaryota; kingdom Viridiplantae; phylum Streptophyta; class Pinopsida; order Pinales; family Pinaceae; genus Picea; species Picea engelmannii. The sequence continues at coordinate 16,171 of WSFP011361452.1, forward strand.
ACCTGAACCTGATGCTATTATCCCTCCTGTTGTCCGCAGCTTACCTCCTTGATCTCTTATGAACACTGCCCAAATCCGTTCCTCCCTGCCAACTAGGTAGCTCCCTAGCTCCAGGATATCAATGGATATCCTGGCCCCCGTGCCCAAAACCCCCAGCAACTCCGGTGCACTGTATCAATCCCACTCACAAAAATTTCACCTCCCTCTCTGCAAATCCCAGAGCTCTCCAAAATTCCTCCCCCAACCTCCGTAGAATAATCCTCCCCTCAAACTCCTTCCCCCCCTTATCCCTCCTTCACCGACTTTCCTTTTACTTCCTTACCCAACTCATTTATTACCCCTTATCCCTTCCCGTTAATGCCCCTTATCCCTTTTCTTTAATATATTATCCTTCCGTAATTAATAACTTATCCTCTTGTTGTGTACGTGACCTTTTAATTTAATTAAATAACTTATTAATTTATTAAATTTAATACTCATGTTTTTAAATGTAATAGGTAGTTTAATTAATCAATTAATTAGTTAAATTGCAACCATTAGTTAATCAATAATTATTTAATTAGTTTTATTATACCTATCATGTTTAATTAATACCAAATTAAGACGATTAACCCCTAATTAATTTTACTTTATAATTTCTTAAACATTTATCCAACTAGGGTAGTTACAATTTCTCAATAGATCTTGTACCTACAGTAGTACCAACATCAAAATTACCTTACAGAATGAGTACACCAGAGCTGGTAGAGTTAAAGGTGAAATTAAAAGAATTCATGGATAAAGGGTATATCATACTAAGTGTATCCTTGTGGGGGTCACCCATGTTGTTCGTGAATAAAAAGGATGGTACCTTGTGGTTTTGTATTGACTACCGATAGTTGAACAATATGAACATCAAGAACAAATACCCATTTCCCGAGATTTATGATCTTTTTTATCATCTTAGAGTAGCTACATTATTTTCTAAAATTGACCTAAGATCGGGATATCACTAAGTTAGGATTAAGGATGAAGACATCCAGAAGACAAATTTTGGGACAAGATATGGAAACTATGAGTTTTTGGTGGTGCCTTTTGGGCTTACCAATGCATCGGCCACCTTTAAGTGTTTAATGAATAGTGTTCTCAACAAATATTTGGATAAGTTCATTCTTGTATTCATTGATAACATCCTAGTATATTCCAAGACCAAGGAAGAGAACAAGGAACATCTTAGGTTGTTGTTATAGGTGCTAAGATATCACCAGCTATATGCCAAATATAGCAAGTGTGACTTCTTTGAAAAGTAAATTTAGTATTTAGGTCACACAATCTCAGAAGAGGGAGTGGTGGTAAATCCCGAGAAGATCAAGGCAATCATGGATTGGCCATCCCCTTGGAATGTAACTGAAGAAAGATCATTTATGGGATTAGTTGGATATTGTAGGAGGTTTATTAAGGGATTTTCCAAGATCAGTCATCCCATTACCTCATTGAAAAGAAAAGGGATGAAAAATTTGTGGTCAGCAGAGTGTGAAGCCATCTTTCAGTTGTTGAAACACCTCTTGACCAATTCCCCTATTTTAAAGATTGCAGACCATGAGAAATATTTTTTAGTATGTACTTATGCTTGAAAAGAAGGACTTGGTGGAGTCCTTATGCAAGAAGGAGTGATATATTATGAATCAAGGAAGTTGAATGAGAATGAGTAGCGATATGTCACCCATGAACTTAGAGATTGCAGATATTGTACATGCATTAAAGATGTGGAGGAATTACCTACTTGGGAGAATATTTTTCTTGATGATAGATTATTGTGGACTAAAGTATGTATTTGATTAGCCACAATTGAATTTTATATAGTCCAAGTGGATGGCACTAATCAGTGAGCTTAATTTCAAGATCAAGCATATAAAAGGGAAGAAAAAACAAGTGGAAAATGCACTCACTCAAAGCATGTTGATGGTATACCTAGTAGCAGCAAATGTAGGTGAGTCTAACATTAATTATAGAATTAGAACTCTCTTGCAAGAGGACAAGATTTTCAATGTGGTAAAAGAAAGTTTGCAGCAAGATCAAAACATGAAGAAGTATGAGGAATACTAGCTTACAGTAAATGAGCTATTGTTGTATAACGACAGGTTGTATATACATGATTCAACAGAGTTGAAATGCCTCATTATGGATGAGTTTCATAGGAGACCTTATGTGGGTTATCGTAGTTATCAAAAAATGATAATGGTAGTGAGGAAATTGTATTACTAGCAAGGAATGAAGCAGGACATTGCAGAGTATATTGCAAAGTGCTTGGAGTGTCAACAAGTCAAAGTTGAACGTAAGCACCATGTTGGACTATTGTTACTATTGAAAATTCTAGAATGGAAGTAGGAAACTATATCCATATATTGCATCCTAGGTTTTCCAAGTACAGTTAAGAAACATGATGCAATCATGGTAGTGGTGGATAAGTTGAGTAGGGAAGTTCACTTTATTCCAATAAAATCTACTTTTAAAGCTATAGACATTGTCGATGTTTTCATGAAATACATTTTCAGGTTGCATGGTATTCCCAAGAGTATTATTTCATATAGATATGTGAAATTCACATCGAATTTCTGGAAAGGTTTGTTTGCGGGCTTAGGAATGCAATTGACATTCAGCACAGGCTACCATCCTCAAATAGATGGACAGACTGAAAGGGTAAATAGAGTATTGGAAGATATATTAAGGATGCATGTCATGCATCAGCCCAAATAGTGGGAATAATATCTACCCTTGGTAGAATTTTCCTACAACAATGGTTATCAAGAGTCGTTGAAGTTGAGCCCATTCAAGGATCTGTATGGCGGAATATGTAGAGTTCCAATTAGTTTGTACAATCTAGTGGATAGGATCACACTTGGACCAGACCTGTTGAGAGAAATGGAATAGGAAGTGATCAGAATAAGGCAAATTTTAAAAGCATCCCAGGATAGATATAAAATCTATGTAGATAGCAAAAGGACTCATAAGGAAATTAAGGTGGGAGATCATGTGTATATCAAGATGAAACCCAAAAGGAGCTCCCTAAGAATGGGAACTTGTGCCAAGTTAGCGCCCTGCTATTTTGGATCATTTGAAGTCCTGAAAAGGGTGGGACAAATGGCATACAAGAATTCCCTACCACCTATTATTAGATCTTACAATGTGTACCATGTATCCTTATTAAAGAAGTATATTCATGATTCTAATCATGTTATTGATTGGACTACGATACAGGTGGAACTCAAGGGATAACTCCATCCCGAGACTTAATGCATCCTAGACGGAAAGAGATATTGCTTCAAAACCAGACTGTCATGTAGGTCAAACTGTAATGGAATCACTTTGGAGCGGATGAGGCCACGTGGGAACTGGAATATGCCATGAGGGTGGCATACCCATTTTTGTTTTCAATATAAATTTGTCTATGTGGTGTTAAAAACACCAAGGACGGTGTTTCCTTAAGGAGGGAGGGAATGTAACACCCCATTTTCCCCAAATATGTAAATATGTCTAAGAATTCATGCATTATAATTGATTAATACTGTAATTGTGTTTATGATAATAAAAACACCAATCAACTAACTAAGAGGGAAGCCTTATTGTATTGGCCATGATACCACGAGTGGGAGATAGTGAGGGGGGATCTAGGAAGTTTTAATGAAGAAAATAGGAAGCTTTCCCAGAAAACCCAACTCACACTTGTAGAACCTTGAATGCATGACTTGTCCAAAGTACCTTGTTCGCCCTTATCACAAGGAACCCATTAATGGAATTTAGAATGGGTAGTTGGGGCAGTTATAACTGCCTTCAGAATTGTACTCAAAAGAGTGAAGGGTCAACTACAGTGCCAGCCAGAAGTACGTAGAGTTTCCCCTTTGATTTGGGGGCTTTACCCCTGGGAGTTTGCTTCTGAAAAAAGCATGTGGGGATCCTGAGGGACAAAGAGAATGTTCCAGTGGAGGAAAATGAATGAGGAGGAAGAGGTGCAAACATAGGAGGACACATGTGACACACAATATGTGGAGAGACAAAGAACATCCATGCCCATAGATGGGTAGTTAGACTCACAAACAGATGATAATGAAAATGAGTAGACTGAGCTCACGTATACATACCTGAGAAATAGAGAGAAACTAGGATTTTTTCTGAGGGAAATAGGAAGCTTTTCCAAGATGAGACTGATCTCCCTAGAACAGAGAATACCCATATCCAGATTAGAGTCTAGAGGATCGTGAGTTGATGCTTGCTAGAAAAAAACCATAAATACTAAGGGGAGGTCATCGAGGGACTATGTAGCAGAGAAGGGACTCCCTTGTGGAGAGGAAATACAGCTAAGAAATATCTCGATAATCTCATGGAGTTCTTAATCTCAATGGGAAGCAAGAATTTTTTGTTGTTGACAATGGAGGGAAGGAGAGTAACCTTCCTTATCCATTCCTTACCCTATTATAAAACATGTGAGAGTCCCCTAGTGGTATCATGGCCTAGCACGGCGGTGGTTTGTTATAGAAATATGAAAGTGCACCAAATCCTACCATTGGTTGGAAAGGATGTCACCCTCAGTCATTTGGTTGGTTGAGAATATCACTGAAAAGATAAGTGTTTTCTTGATATGTCTATTGAATGTTTATCAATGGTTGTAAATTGTATTATGTCCTTATTAATATTATGACTATGATCAATGAATGTTAAATCTAAATTTAAATTGGAGTAACAGAATCTCATCTTAAAATATTAATGAAGTAACTATGATAATTGTGCATGGGAGGCTAGTGTAGGTCGATAACCTTGTATTTTCCCTATCCCTTGAATGGAAAGTTTGCAAGATATTAAAATCTTCATTTAGGGGTCTTGGTAAAATGTTTCTTTCTTGTTGGGGAGGTGGGTTGAAAGTTTGAGGGAGTAGATTCAAACCCATGTAGGAAGGTGTCGGGGCAGACTATAAATCTGATAGGTCCATAAATAATCCTTAAGCCTAGTTGAAAATTCTTGTTTAAACCCTAATAAATGTCAGTCGTCAATATGGAAAAGATATTTGATCTCAACCATTTGTTGGAGATCCAATCTTCAGAGGAATTCTATCAAAAGGTGAATCCTTTAGGATAAGCTAGAGAATGAGACCATAGTAAACTTTCGATGGGAAATATTTTGAGTTGATGAGAGCCATCAATCTATCGAAAGGATAGGCCAATGAGATTGGGACCGTAGATTTGGTGAGCACTAAGTTGACAAGCAAGTTGGAAGGGCAGAGTTTGGCAAGGTCTGATAATAAGAACATATGAATTTTTTGTTGAATAAAATATGATGCCAAAATCTTGAGAGTGGGGAGAGTCATAGATCTGTCACTTCCACATCCACTGAGATCATCTAGAGGAGGAGGAGGAGGAGGATTAGTATATGGTGTAGTTGGTGACACATGTGGATGAGGAGGAGGAATAGGTGGTGGAGGGGATATCCGTCGGTCTAGTTGAGGATCAGTTGGTGGAGGATCATGCGATGGAGGATCATGAGAATCATCCTCAGAAGATGAGCCAAATGTATTGGAATGAGAAACATCCCTCAATGTCTATATGAGGTTGAAAACACTGACAACATGATGCATGAGTGATTTCATGTCATGAGGAAGGTTCGACCATATCAGAGATAGGTCTTGTACCCGTAAGATATATCTAACATTTATGGGTGTCACTGCCTCCATGATAAGCAAACCACATATGTGATCCACCACCTCGGTTTGGACTATGCAATCCATCCTACATGGCATGTCAGGTCTATGTATTAAAATATGTTTCTCAACTAACTCATCCATCTCCTCATCATGTTGGGGAGGCTCATCCCCAACGTATGTGCCAATATCTACAAAACAATAAACAATAATAATAAGATAATTGAAACAAAATGTTATAATAAATTACATTTGCATTAAATAAGACAAAACAATATGCAACTAGATCAATAAAAAATAATGATAATATTACCTTTGTCATATGGTGGCTCGTTTGTAGTAAATAGGATGTTTGGATATCCTTTCTAATCCATTCTCGTGTATGGGTATTGTACAATATTGAGGATAGGATTGTCTTCTCTAGCCAAAAAATCACATATCTCTCTACTAATCGAAGTACATCACCATTTTGCTTGGCCCCTCTTGGGAAACATCTGCCCCCACATATGCACATGTGCCTTAGTCATAGGCCTAGGAGGGAAGTGGGGTATTTTTGGTCGAGTGACCTTAAACCTCTCAAAAAATAATGTAAACAACTTTGATGCAAAGGGAAGAATAAACTCCCACCAAAAAAAATGGAACAACAATCTAATGTGAAAAAAATTGACACAAAAACATCTTCAACCACCTAATCAGTCAGGACTTTTGAACTAAACTATCTACATAGTACATCAATGAGAAACCAATTCCCAACCCATCATAGGTAAAGTGTGATAGTGTTATGACAATAAGGGATAGGCACTTAACCTCCACTGCACCAAATGAATGTATATGCAACTATCCACCAGCAACCTAGACTTCTAAAGCGCATACAATGTATGGACTAACATATCTCTGCACATATGCTAGCTAGCTCTCTCCTACAATGTTGGGCGATAAATCAGGGAATTGGGGCCAAGCCTCCCCCTTCTTAAACAACCCAATGATAAAATAAATATCCTCCTTTGTGGGATGATACCACAGATTGGGATCGATCCTAAATGCCTATTGATCATGATCCTAGTGACATATCAATTGCTATAAAAATGAAGAGTTCCCCCTAAGCAATGTAGCCTCCTCATAAAACTTGAGGAGGTCAACATCCCTCAAAAGTAAACGATTTTTTGGTGCAATAGGGTGAGAGATCGTCTCCCTCTCCCTCTCTTTGGACTCCCACTCATATACAAAGTTATACGTGTTGACCCACTATTGTTGTTATTTATCCTACGCTCATCATCGTCATCTCTAATTCATATGAAATTCTTTTTAGGCTATTAGATAAAAGAAAAATGAAATTTTAAAACACACACATATATAACGTGTTAGCACTAGAAGTCACACTTAGACTGTTATAAGTGCAAGCCCAGTACCCATCAGAATGTGAAGGATAAATGTTTATAAAGGTGGTGAATGGATGTATAACTCAGTAAAGGATGTCACTCATAGATAATTTCATGCAATATACACCATCAAATAAGGCCTCAAATAACTTCAAATCAGGTTTTAAGAGATAAAGTGAGTAGGTGGAATACTTGACAAGAAATGTGTAATATGCATATCCTCTACATCAGGTAACACTAACTTACATATGAAGAAAACTCTCTGAAATAAGAACCTCTTAAAATCAAAGAGAAAAACTCTAATACATTTGCAAACAATATCACAATAGATCCTTTATTGCAAACAAAGATGCAACCAGCTAGATGAATCATTCAACAGACTGTAATCAAAGTAAGATAGCAAAGAAGATGATAAAGAAACAAGATTGATTTTTATTATTCAAAGTGTCTTATATCTGGTCTATACATTAGGAGATACTCTCTGTTACATAGACAATGTCAAAAATAGGAGTCCTTTGTTACACCATTCGAACATCTCCTTGGTATTACAATGTTCTTTTTATAGCCTAAACTATCATTGATAGCTTTACAATTTCCTCATAGAATCCTTGTGCCTAAGGGGATCCTGGAAACAAGTGTACAATAGAAAAGAAACAAAATTTTACTTTCCAGGATGATGTTGGCAACATTTTCAACATCTTTTTAATGGTTGGTGATGTATCCATTTGAGTGCATTTTCTTTGGGCAGCTGGCCTCCCATATCGCAACTGAACTTTAGAAATCTGGTACACATCCATCTTGATATCTGGTAGCTCTATTTTCCCCCAAAATCTCCAAAAACTGAGTTCACAGCACTGCGTTGTAAACTGTCCTGAAACAGCCAGTTCCCAGTGCAAAGCGCTACGAACTTTCCTATAGTGGCCTATTTTATTTTACCAAAGTCTTTAACATCCAAAAACTATATCAGGTGTCCAAAAATGTTGTAACAACCTAATATTCTCGATACATGACTAGAGGAAATCACCAAAACTGCTAATCATGGTTTACAAAACATAGTCATCACCAAAAATGTTGTAAAATGCATGAAGCAAGAAATTTGACCAAAATTGATGTTGATTATGGAGGCTCAATATCTTCATTTTTTTTAATTCTAGAACTTCTCCTGGTAGCAACCTTGGCCAGCATGTCCAGTTCTCATGGTACATTCCCATAATTCCTTTAAGCTTCTTCCTATAATCCAAGTCTTCCTTCTTCAATTTATCATCTTCAGCTCTTGCTTCCTTGAGATGCCTTTTGAGCCTCTTAAAGGTGGGATTGATTTCATGTTGAGGAGTAGTGATATCAACAATTTCAATAGGCTACTCAAAATATTTATATTTTCCTTCCTATTGGGATGAGGTCTCTGTTGCATCATCCTTCATAGGGACATTTTGCTTGGAAATTGCTCTAGTAAAAGGCCTCTTAGGCTTAACTTTGTCTGCAGCAATGGGTGAGGGAAAAACAAGCTTTCTTCCTCTCAAGCATGTTGGTTTTCATGAAGGAACCTCCATAGGAATAGGATCTGACATGGGTGAAGCTTCTCTATCTGAAGGTTGTGAAGAACCCCCTTCTTCTGCTTCATTTGTATTTCTGACAGCCTTATCAACTATTGTCACCCTTTTCTTCTTGCTAGCATCTAAATGTACATTCCTTTCAAAAGGAGTAGGACTTTGTATCTTGGACTATGGAATGGGGGAAACATCTAAATGAAACTATGATGAGGTGAGGAATGTTTCCCAATCAGTGTTTTTCTTTCTCAACTCCTCCATTACTAACATCTTAATAAGGCCACAATGAAAGACACTAGTGTCTACTCGCTCTAACTTGGCTTGAACTCTGTCAGACATCTTACCAATGCTTCTAAAATGATAAAATGGAAGGTTCATGGATTCCTTCCCTGTGAAGTGTAACAGCAGCCTAATGTGGTATTGGTACACCATGTTGAACCTCCCCTCACATGTGAAGTATCTATGGATAACCTTTAGCATCTTATCAAAACCTTCAAGCATGTGGCTTCTAAGTAACCCTTTGGACAAGTTGTCCTCCTTATACTCTGGCTTAAGGAATTCCTTTGAAAAGGAAGAAGTTAATGGCATATCCTTGAACCACTTCTCTCCACTATTGGGTATCTCTGTTGCAACAGATATTGAGTGTTCTAAAACTTCAAACTCTAACATTCCCACTTTGGTTTTAGTCCCATTAAAGTTGAGTGAAAACTCTCTGGCCACCTCCGGATTCTCCCTCTGCATCTTTTGACAGAAATTAATGCAACCTACTCTCTGAAACGCTTCCCTGAACAAAGGTTCAGAGTTAAGGAGCTACATATCATAAGGATTTGTCCTTACAATCTCCCCTCCCTTGTGAGTCTTCTTGTGTCATTGACTATTCATAATTTTGCTAGAAAAATGCTTTCCCATAAGTTTTAATGACAACTAGATGTGTGAAAACAAGGAATACAGGAAATTAGGGTTTTGATGACATAATTGTTTTCAAAAGGTTGATCTTGTACAGAGATTTATACACCTCACTCTATACACATTGAGGTATGATACTAAACACTCTTCCAACGGGAGGAATAAGGAACATCAACTGAGAGTTATAATAAAAGGGAGAGAAATGTAAATTCTCTTCTAAAACTGGGTTTTTCATCAGTATAAATATCAGTTAGAAGCATTGATAATGTGTGCAACTTTAAGCCTAGTTCAATAGATGATCAACCATACATTTCAAGTTTGATAGGGGTAAAATTCACTCATTTAAGGCTGAATTTCATAGGATGCATAAGATGAGGGTTTCAGCAGTTCTAGAACAGGGGGTTCACGATGCCTTGTTGGTAGTGCCTAGTTCGCAGCACCAGAGTAACTAGTTTGGAGCACTGGGGTAAATTCAGTGGGACAGGTGGTTTCTTAGCAGTGGAAAACATGTATGAGGTCAAGAAATCAACCTGGACTGGTGGGCAAGGTTCAAAACACCATGGAGGTGGGTTTGAAGACTGGCAGCAAAAGAGTTTGACAGTTCATAGTGCCAGTAGATAAACCAGCATAAAACCTTCTCTCAACCTTTAAACCATGTGGAGACCCTTGAGGAGTACCTGGTAAACTTGGGTTTGACATTTATTTCTGTGAATTTAAATTGATACATTTGCAAGTTATCCAAGCTCTAATGGTCCTCTTCATCCAGTTCACAGTGCCCTGTTCACAGCGCCAGTTCGCAATGCCAAATTCAAACACGAATTGCACACTTCGAGGAGATTGTTAGAAGATATTATGACATAATCCCTATAACATTGGTTAAATGAAGTCTCCAAAAACAATGAAATCTCCTTTGACACGATTCTTTAACTACAATGATGACAATTGAATGAATGAGGTACTTATGAGTACGATGCGAACTCTCCTAGTGAGTTGGAAGCAAATACACCCGATTTTGACTTGACATTTAAACGGATGGATGGTGACAAGGAGAAACGTGTGTACAACTTGGAGGTGTGACATTTCAAGGTAATGATTTAAGGATCAAAGGTGTGACTCATAGGGACCTATTTACTTTGTCATGATGACTAACTACAAGACCTAAAGACTCTAAACCAAGGCTGAACCAAACTTCACTTATTTAAATCAAAATCTAAGTTATGACATAACCACAACAATAAGACTCAAAACCTATGAATTAAACCCTATGACTCAAAAACAAAACCAAAGTGATTATTTTTTACCCGTACAATTCTATGTGCTAACATAACAATTTTGTATTTTTCAAAAATTAAAATTATTTTTTGTTTGTAAAAAAATGTGGTAAAGTAATTAGTGTGCCTTTAATAACAAATATGCACCATGCACTGTGCTCTTTATCAAAACATAAGCACCATACTGATGGTCTATGTTATTTGGTGCATTGGTGCTACATTTGTCATTAAACGCACGGATATGCATTATAAGGGGCAACAGTGAGTTATATGATCCATGCTCGCAATTTTGATGGTGCTTCATGTTGTATGGCACACTAGTGCAACATTAGTAACTAAACGCCCTAATGTGTGTTATTCCATACATTGCATCGTTAAGTTTGGTGCACCATGTTTCTTGGAGCCCTGATGTGTATTTCTAGTGGTGCTATGTTGATCACTAAATGCAAGGGTATCATAAGTTTTACATATACTGTGCTATGTGGTTCATCGGTGCAATTATTCCATAGAATGCACCGATTTTGTGGTGCCTCATCTAGCAGTGTATAATATTCAATAATTCACCAGTCACGAGGTGTTGTGTTAGGTAAGGGGCACCAGTGCATTCAAGTTGTTAGAATGCACCAGTAGGTTTATTATGTGAAAACAATGTCTCTTCTTAGACAGATCCACTAGAAATGCAGCTTTTTGGTGCACAGTGCTTAGTGTTTAACGATGTGTATGATAATATTTTACACACCATCCATGGTGATTTATATAAATTCACAATTTTTATGGGAATGACCTTGGGTCATGTCACAACAGAGTGAGACCATGTGTAAAACACAGAACCTACCCTCACACACAACAATGTTATAAGAAAATAACTACCTTGAGGAGCGGAAGGGAGAGAGAGAGGGAGACAGGGAGAGAGAGAGAGGCCTCATAACTTGTATCATATGTCTAACTCTGATCCTAGCTCTCCGCCTTTGATTTTGATCTTGATCTCTACTGGTATCAACCTACAAAAGGAGACCAAGTCTATGCTACAACAAGGTAGTTGTGAACTCAAATCATACATATAATGTGCAAAAATTCAAGTATATGAATCAAACTAACATATATCAATAGATTGAATCAATTTACAGATGTATGGAGAGAAAGATAACTCTTTTATTGAAAATAGTATGAGTAGGTGGTTACAACCTGACTCTAAGCGTCGGCACTGCCTTGAAGCCAACTACCCAGGTTCCTCCACTGGTCCTTCAAGCATCAACTTAGCAAGATGGCCCTTCCTTGGATGACGAAAAAGGGATATGAACACACCCTATGGTCATATAAGAGAGAAGAAGGAGTACTGGAAAACAAGTTTTAGATTGGGGGGATGCTACTCATAGGATCAAGGAAAATAGGGAAGATTGAAAATTCGTCAGCATAATATTGCACCTAGGTTGTCCTCTACATACATGCCCTCAAAGGTGCCTTTATACCATCCTTAAGGGGTTGAGGTGGTTTAATTATGTTTTTTACAGGACAAGGGGAGTTTGGAAATGAGTCCAATTGAAAAAACCCACCCGAAAATGTGGAATATTTTATTTTTTTATATTTTTTTAGGGCATCCGCAAGTTGTAAACTAGCAAGGTGCGGACATCCACAGTTTTCACACAAGTGACCCCTAGTTGGCAATAAAAATGTTTTTTTTTAGATTATTTTCATGGAGTATGGGATTTAAGTTTTCAAGCTAGGGAAAAGGGTTAGGCCATCTCACAAATACAATTGATGTAGCAATTTGTGGTATAACAGATGCCCCCTAATGTGTGAGGTCATAAGGGAAACTGATGGTCGAAATATATTATAACTCTGAGAGGCAAGGATGCATTGAATTATATCCAATGAAAGTTCTCAAACAACTAATCTAAGAACAAAAACCCTCAGCAGAGATCAAGTTTGATTATCGATCATTGATGTATACCATTAACAAACACGAGATGAGCCACCATTGATAATAATGGGTGTCAAGATACCATGGTACAATGTAACAAGTGTGAATAAATTATCCATTGTCGAACACCTAATAGAATCTATCAATCAGAGGACATTGATGTATTCCCATTCTCAATAGTGATGGAACTTACCATTGATGGATACAAGCCCCAAGGTTCCACAAATAACTCTAGATCCCTATCCTAGAGAAATATGTGTTGAATTTGATAGGAAGAGATCTATTGGAAGGAAGGAATTAAGGCATCCTCCATCATCTAGCACGAGGGGCAGCAGAAGGCCAAAGATTTGGAAGCACTCGGACAAACATATTGTAAGGACAACACCAAGGTACAACTTCGGCATGCACCAAATGGAATAGCACATGGAAGAGACTCTTTAAATAGTATACAATGATAAATACTACTAACAAAGACGAGGAATCCACCAATGGGGTCAAATGGAAACCAAGGTACTACACGAATCCCTATGTGTGATGATTTTTGTTGACGTCGAACACAAGGGAAACCGCTCAATCAACGACCAATAATGGTTTGTCATCTGTTGACCACAAGGTCACATATCAATGATAGAAATAGGCCCAGGGTGCAACTCTAGGTCATACTCTCATAGAAATGTGTTAGAGTCGATAAGAGCAGACCCTCCAACAAGAATTCAATGGGGACCTTCTATACTAGAACAAGTGAAGGAGAAATATACTTGTGATATTGAGACGTACTTGAAAAACACAGGAAGGTTGACTTGAAAGGTCAGAGGCTTTTTGCAGAATGGTTGACTCGGGCTTAAACTTCCCTTGAACAAAATCATGACGCATTATGTGACCTAGGAAGCATGGATTATAAACTGGGATACATTTGTGATACAAGAAGCATCAACAAATGCTCCATATGACTAGAAGAATAACCAACTGGAGTATATTATGGTCAATAACAAGACAAAGTCTCCTAAATCCATAATAAACCAAAAATATTGAGACAATGACTGAAAGATTGTGCGTTGTTCAAGGGCGACAACATTGTTTCCAATAAAAGAGATAGACATCCCTCCCCCCCTTCTTTTTATTTTTTTTATTTTTTTGTCTTTTTCATGTTATTAAATACTGAAAAAAGAATGAAAGAATGATATCACACGGTGGAGGAAATGAGTATGGCGGGCAAGAAAACTAGTTCCAAAGTGAAAGGAACATACCTATGCTCAATGAAAGGAAGCATGTCCAAGACAAGGACACTTAGGGGGTGTTTCCTCCATGGTTAAGGTGTAGAGTCGCAAAGGAATAAATTTCAAGGCTAGCAACTGGTAGCAATGGATAAGAAAATGGTTCAACAATGGCAAGTTGAAGTTGGCATTAGGCCTAGAAGCGTGAGCATTTAATATGCAATGCAATTAAAACTCAAAAAAAAATTGGAATCCCAGTGGGTAGGTTAGAAATCAAAGACATGGCAGGACTACGCAGGGCTTCCAAGCCTACAGACAATACTGCAGCATGGGTATCAAAAATTTCAATGAGGCATTAACTAGGACACCCATGAAGAGGTAATCTCTACCATTCATAAACGACACCTTTAAAGCAGCTTGAAGGTATGATGTCGTGAATGGATAGGGTTGACCCTATGGAAGAGATGAGAGTGATACAAATAAATGCATTATATGGGTAGAGATGACCCTACCCTACATACCAGTCAGAAACACAATACCTGCTAAAGAATCCGAAGAGGTGTTGACATAAGTAGTAGCATATGTTAGAGGGAGTCTTATAGGTAATGGCCAGAAAAATATTGAGAAGAATATATGTAGCTTCAACGCAAAGTCGTGGTGGGACTAAACACGACTCCTGAGCCTATGAAAGTATTTCAGCATAGGCGCCAAACTGCGAACAAGGTTCTAACCAGGGCACTCATGAACGGTAGGCTCTACCACATGAATTACAACACTTATAAACAACAGAGAAGGTTCTGTGTCGCAACTTAGTGGGGTCGATCCTAAGGAAAAATGAAACAAGAAATGGGTAATGCAAAAATGCATGGAGGGGAAAATCTAACCTATATTTCAGTTTTGAGACATTACCTGTCAGAACAGATTGACATGGAAGAAAAGGTACCAAAGAACTATGTCTTCAAAGTATTGTATATAAGACCAAAAACACACACACAAACATTATTAAGTCCAATATAGAAACCTCTGATAAAAACAAGTATTATGGGATACGGAACTTGAAAACAAGAAACCTTAAAAGTACAATATGTACATAGCAACGGATAGCCTTATGGATTATGCATCGTAGTGTTCCAGGTAGAGCCCATTGTCTAGGCTCGGGACAAGGGTTTCATTGGTAACCAATCGGTAAAGATTCCAATTCAGGAAGAGATCAAGGATCCATAATCATAGCTTCAAGGATGGCCTCATCTTCAGGCAACTCAACATCCATGAAACTAGGGCTTGACAACTCACAAATACCAGGGCTCAAGGTCTTACAAAAAGCAAGATTAGACTCAAGAGAAAATGCTAGATTACTTGGGATAATAGGGGGAAGCAAGGACTCCCATCCCCCCATTGGATAAAACACCTGATCAATTGTCAAGACCTCGTATCAAGAGGGAAAACATGACTGTAAATATCCCATATCAAGAGCAACTAAACACCAAGCATAAGATACCAAATAATTCTCATGTGGCGGGGAAGAGCCTACTCAAACACTAGGAACACACAAAGGGGAAACCTAAGTTGAAATCAAACTAGGATGGTGATTATCAAATGAAATTTGATCAACAGTGACAATACTTTCATTGTGAGGGAAATGCATCACATCAAAGAGCATAGACACCACATCCTTCATAGCATAAACATAATCAATCCCAAGAAGAATATTGAAGTCTAAAGGACTTGGCACTACTAACAGGTCGATTAGAATATTATTTCCACTTAAGGTGATAGGAAACTAAGGAAGAATCCCCAGACATTCACTAGGTCTTATGTTCAAATCCAGCAGATCATTGTTAGTTGACGCAATCTTGGGAGAACCCAAAGCTTGCTAAGTCAAGGAGGATAAAATACTTGTAGAGGAACCTTCATCTACAATACATTGACGAATCCCTTTCAACTTAGGTTTAAATAGAATCGTTATCTGGATAGGTGCAGAAGAAGGAAGGTGAGGCTCTATAAGATCATTCCAATAAAATGAAACTATCCTAATACTTGAAGGGGGAATACTCAAAGAGAGTGAAATTCCCTCTTGTTCAGAAGGTACGGAACTGGAAATGTTAAAGACATAGTTGAAAGACACATCACTCCTCGAAAGAAGAGTGGGATCAGTTGAAGATTATATCGGTGAGATCACCTCCTTAAACTCATCACTATCTGAGAGAAGAGTGGGATCGAACGAAAATTGCATTGGCATGACCACTTCCTCAATCTTTGGTTGAAGAGGATGCAAGACAATATGGTCAAGAGATGCATCACCCCCCAAAACGAGACTGGTATTGGCTGAATATGGGATCAGTACAATCACTTCATCGACCAATGATTAATTAGACTATTTGGAAACCAAAGATGACACAGAACTAGAAGGGCCTTCAGACAAGGACCATGTTCTTTGTACCATGGAAATAGCAGGGCACAAATGAGTAAGGTGATCTCCTTTGCAAACATTACAAGGAAACTTGGGCTTAAGATGATTATGTCCTATACATCTAGTATTCTCAACTGTATCAATGTCCCCAGCATGACTTGCAACGGCCGGTGACATGCTCCCAACATGACTTGCAAAGGCTAGCAGTTCATCTCCAACATGACTTGCAGAGGTTGGTGACATTTTTCCAATATGAATAGGAGTGACGAGACTCATGCCTCTAGCATGACTTACAATAGTTGGTTTCTTTTCTTCAAAATGACTCGTAGAGGTTGGTGACTTTACACCAATATGACTAGCAGTGACTGGACTTTTTCTCCCAACATGACTCACAGCGGCTAGTTTCTTTCCCCCAACATAACTAGCAAAGGCTGGAAACATGTCTCCAAGGTGTCTAACAGAGGTTGGTGACAGGACTCCAACATGACTTGTAGAGGTTGGTGACTCAACACCAGTATGACTAGTAGTGACTGGAATTTTACTTCTAGCATGACTTGCAGAGGCTAGTTGCTTGCCCCCAGCATGACTCACATAGGCTCGTGACAGGTCCCACTACTACATTGG
>ML849120.1:23070-33109 GCA_009831015.1 Picea engelmannii
TCTGCGGAACCTGCGCTGTGTTCGGCGTCTCACTTGCACTTGTTGATACTTATTGTGAACTGCAAAGTATGTGTTGCAGATGACATCAACATATTCACCATGCCATAGATGAACAAATAGCGGAGGATATTTGTTTGGTAAACGTACAAGGAACATAATGCATGCATCTTTACCTTTGGCCTTGTCAGTCTGTTGATGTTTGGGATGATTGACTGCTCATGGCCATGTCACTAGTCCAACTTTTTCTGCTGCAAGCATGTGTAGATGAACATCAAAAGGACTAAACAAGCATATGCATAGTATATTGTCCATAATTGTTCTTAATGTCACATGTAGGGTCGAAGGAGATGGAATACGAAATTGGGTGTGAATGGATACTCGGGAAACATGAGGACCCAAGGGTCAAATTGTATGCCTCAGATTTTTTGACTAAAAAAATGTGTAACAGTAAATAGGGCGTGATGGCGGGGCATCAGGGCCAATCTGTATATTGCAGAACCTCTAAAGCCAGAGGTGCAATCTTGAACCCGCCAGCCCAGCACCTGCAATCGACAAAATGGGTAAGTATGGAATAAGGTAGAAGCATGACCATAAATGTGAATCCGTGAGTCCGCCAACCCGTGCACCAAGGCATTTTCAGAAAGATGACTAAACAGAGCAATCAAAAAGCAAAAGGGATAATAGAAAATGGAAAAATTAGAAATGGGGAGGGCACAAAGGCCCATTGTTGCCAAATCATCATTTTCTAGTCCAATATTATATGCTCCCACTCGTTTTCTATGTTTAATTTACTAGCACAATTTGTATACCTCTTCGAATATTGTACCATAGACCCCTCTGTTGTTGCATATAAGAATTCATCTTCCTGTCCAACCAATCTGTTTCTTCCAAGGTAGCAACGCCGAGTATACAGTGGACATGAAGGCAAGTTAGTATGAAGAAAGACATGTAAAAGAAACAAATACAGTTCTATTTATTTCAATGTAGCAGCAAAGAGAATATGATTCACATGAGAATAAGAAGAAAGATACGTAGTATATACATACACTAAAAAAAGGTGCAAAGCAGTAGAACAAGTAGAACAAATACACAGACAGTAAATGAAATACTAAACATTGGAATCTGAAATAAGAGTACAGGTATGCACCTCTGCAACTCCTCGTCTGTATTCGCGCCAAAGAGTCCATCGTCCTCTTCAGCCACTCTGTTTGTTTAAATGTAGCAATGCAAGAAAATTACAATGGACACAGGAAGACATGTAATGAAGATAAGTTATTATGTAGGAAGGTACGCAATATCTACATGCAATAAACTAGGTGAGCACATATACGGACAATAAATGAAATACAAAATAACGGATATGAAACAACTGTACAAACATGTACCTTTGTATCTCCTCTTCCACCGCTGCACTTAAGACTCCTTCGTTTTCTCCAACTATTATGTTTGTTTGAATGTGGGAACACACAAAATACAATGAACATGAATGGAAGTTGGATGCAGTGGAGAACAAGTAATATGTACATACAATAAATGAGAATCAATGAATAGAATAAAAGATAGTTAGAAACATGAACCTTTTCTTTTCTCCATCCATGGTTGTAAATATATGAAGTTTTTCCCTTCCCAAAATATATTACAAGCCACAAAATATTAAGAAATTGCATGGCCATAGCTAAATGATTTTGGTTTTCTGTGGCAGAGTATCCAGATATGCTTCCAGACATGGAAATATAATTTTGCAGTATCTTTGGTGTACATATCACACCAGTCTGTGTAGAGGATAAAGAAGTTGTATTGTGATATGGGCACATTTCACCATATATGTTTAATAAGTGTGTTTTGCACATGTTTTATTTTAACAAAAAAACAGTGGATACTGCAATTGCACATGTAGTTTTCCAATTATTTCTTATGTCATTGTTTTGTATCATGTCAACACTGAAGTATCAGAGAAATTTCTCAGCAGAACAGGAGGGCACTGAACAGGCGCTAGATCTCAGCTTCACCAGACATGACAAACAACACAACCACAGGTCCACTTGCACGTACAGGATCCGAACACCGCAAAGCACCCAAAAAAAAAACAAAAAAAAAAACAGCTCCAATTGTTGGCACAGGACCCCAACGCTGCAAAGCCGAAGCAAACAAAAGAAAACAACAAGCACCAAACCAACGAGAAAGGACGAACATGCCCGACTGCAGCCACAAGGTCCCAAACTCGTAAACTTGAGCCAAACAACAACAACTAGCAACCAACAAACCAACGAACTAGCAAACAAGCAACAACCACCGAACCAGTAAACAACATATGTATCTCCAACGATTACCAAACTGCAGCCGAAGCACAGAAGGAACCGAAAACATATGACGAGCATGCCGGTAGAAATAAGCAAACATTCTTACTTGCAAACTGCAAACACTGAACAACAAAGAAGGAATATAAAATTAAATTATGACATGGAAACTTACTCTGAAACAATGAACGACAGAAGCGCAGGTCGAATTGTGGGTGCAACACCTGGACCTCGCAAGGTAAAAAAAAAAACAAAAAAAAAACAGATCCAACTGCGAATGCAGGACCTCAACCTTGTAAAGTTGAACCAAACAACAACAAGCAGCAACCGACAAATCAACGAAGAAGAAGCACCCACCGAACCAATAAACAATGTATGTAGCTTCAACGATGACGAAATTGCATTCCAAACCTAGAAGAAGTATGAAACATACAATGCCTATTCAACTGGCGGTGGACAACAATATTGTCCAAATTCACAGCAACATTGTATGGAAAATTTCGAGGAAAAATGTACTCCAAGAAGCCTATTTAGGTGAACATTTAAGGTTGTCAGGCTATGCAAGGGTCTCGCAGTATGCAAACATTTAAGTTGCCAGGCTTGTTTCAAGACCCCGCGCCATGTAAACATTTAAGCTATCAAGCCTATTCAAGCACCTCAAAAAAAGTGTCAATGATCTAAACCTTCAGTATGCAAACATTTCAATACAAATACAAAGGAGTAATAATAATAGGACAAATACATTAATAAAAAACAACGTCCATGCTCAGAAATTTCGGTTTGTAAACATTTCAGTAAAAAAGTAATAAAAAATAAAAAGGGGCGTTTAAGCTCAAAACTTTGGATATCTACACATTTACAACATTGGGAACAACGAAGCTAGCAATAAGACCTCGAATATATTCTCCAATGAGACGATGACATATAAGTTTTTTTTTTTTTTTTTTTTAACAGTAACGGTTAAAATTGTATTTATAAAAGATCAACGGCCCCGCCGGAAAGAAGTACACAGCAAAAAGATCCTAAGTCCAATTTTCCAATTTATCTTATCGGATTCCAAGTTCACTTTCCCATGTTTTCAGTTATCCAAAAATACTACATTCCACGAACCCTTACATAAATAAATTCAGACAAATTGATGGCCTAATAATTGACAAAAACAACACATGATTATTTTTTATTTCGGGATCGACTTCTAGTCATCATTGGTTGTATTACTGGTGATGTATTTTTCTTCTTCACAACTATTGTCCAACCTTCTTTGACAGGTGGTGATGTTGTTGTTGATTCAATCATCCTCATATTTTCCTGATCTGGGGAACTTGTTTTCTTTGGAGTTGTCACTGTTGCTTCATCTTTATCAACCTCATCTACCCAGCTTGAAGGAGGTGGGGAGCTGAGGAGAACCTTGCTTTCTATTCTCGTATCAGGAGTGTCTGAAGCCTTAAGGATTTCTATTCCCAGATCAAGAGAAGTTGAAGATTTACTCTTCGATTGAGGGACACTATTTGAATTATTCAGAGGTGTCTACTGAGTAGACATGCCTTTGGAAACATGACTCAAAGAATATGGGCTTGGAGAAGATTTTTGGTTGTTTGTTATAATCAGTTGATGATCTTCATTCGAGCCATCCCACCAGGTTGATTTACATTGTTTCTTCCCCGCCTTCCTATTTCCCTTAGTGCATTGAGATGCTATATGCCATGTTTCGAAACAAGCCCTGCATCACAGAGAGATTCTTGTGTACTCTAGCTTTTGGGTTCAAGAGTAGTTTTTGCATCCCAAAATAATTTCTGCTATAAACCCTTTGCTAAAATCCATTTCCACACAAATTCTGTCATATGAGGTGATGCTATGAATTCTAGTTTCTTTACTTTCAAAATGAAACTTTCCTAATGTTGATCCAATATCTCTAAGAGAAGTTTCACCTCAAAAATACAAGGGAAGATTCAGAACTCTGACCCAAATTGGAGCAGAAGAAAGAACATCGATCAGAGGATTGAAGAAAGGAGTCCAGGCCATCATGCACAAACCTAAGTTTCCCCAAAACCAAGGGCAGGAGTCAAGGATCAGGTCCCGATCTGCTGCAAGATCAAACTCAACAATGAAGAAACCTTTCGAGCAGGGGTGAATGAACAAATTTTCCTTAATGAGAGGTTTCCAATGGGATGAGATCCAACCATTGAGATCCACAAGCCGAGGCCAAAACCCATTGAATCGACAGATTAAGGCACTTTCCTGAAAATAAACTTCCTCATCTTCAGCTTCCTGACCCATGAGAAGAGAAATCGTTGGGGATTCTTGAACCGAGCACAGAGCAAAGGGGGGAGAACAAACTGAAATTTGAGTTTCAACAGCCTCACTGAAAGAAACTGAGGCGCTACCCAAAGGATTGGGAGAAGGAGAGACGCATGGCTGAACAACAGAGCCAGGTTTGGCAGAACCGCTGTGTGGGCTGGAGCCG
The DNA here is from genome assembly GCA_009831015.1 of Picea engelmannii. Lineage (NCBI taxonomy): Eukaryota > Viridiplantae > Streptophyta > Pinopsida > Pinales > Pinaceae > Picea > Picea engelmannii. The sequence continues at coordinate 27,832 of ML849120.1, forward strand.
GATCCACTGCGAGTGGAAGCCAACGCTTCCATGGAAGAGAGAACAACTATGACCAAAGACCAAGTTGCAGAAGGGAAGGCAGCTAGGGTTTATCCCTAACCGCATAAGTGACCGTGAAGCACCGAAGCCATCGCATATGGAGGTCTCCTTTTTTACCAGTTGAAGAACTTGTAAAGAACCTTATATGTTTCAAAAAATAAAATGTTTTTACTTCTATAGTACGAACAATACAGATGATGCGAAAATTTATAGTCAAAGGACAGATTAATATGAAGTCAACGAATTATTGATCGCTATAGTCCCTCTACGCCTTCGGAGGGGACTAATAAAGTAAACTAACAAGAAAAAATCCTTTTATAACTTGTCTTGAATGATATATTTTCTATTAAATCTATTTGTTTCTATGATTTTTCAACAAATTTTTTTGTTTAAATAGACTAAACCAACTAGAAAACTTCCTTTTATAGCCCGTCTTGAATGATATATTTTTTATTAAATCTATTTGTTTCTATGATTTGTTATCATGTCTAGAGAGAGGAGCATGATTGCTTACAAAATGTCAAAACGTGGGTTGTATTTGTTTCATGGTCGTTGGTTGTTATTAGAAGTTATGGATAAGCGCTCTGTGGAGTTCGAATATGATCCATGTTTCTAGTTTCTTTATGATATGACATATTTATTTTGATAAGTATTGTAATTTGTTTCTAGAAGATTAATGCAAAAGGTGGGTTGCAGTTGGTTCATGGTCGTTAGTTGTTATTAGAAGTTATGGATAGGCGCTTTGTGGAGTTCGAACATGATCCATGTAATGTGTTAGGAAATGCGGGCAACATTTTTATTGTAAAGTACCTATATATTTCTGGGTGTATTTTAGAGTGGTCATATATTGATTTGAGGCAATTTAGGATGGGAGAAATAATGAAGAATTTCACTTTTTTGTAGATATAACTGAATGATTTGGTGGGAATAGTATCCTCAAATATATGATGAAGTCATCAGATAAATGATCCCCTTTATCTTAATAAGTAAGGTGGGAGTGATGTGACAACATAGACGCAAGACACTGCCATGCTTTTGGTTTCTGCTCACCTCCTCATAGGGGACTCCTGAATGTTATGTTTTGAGGAAATAATAAGAAGAATTGATCATGGTTGTGGGATTTTTATTTGGGGATTCTTTTGACAATACTATTTACAACATCTACTGAATGTAATCTCTTATTTATATAGATGGAACTACATTTTTTTTCCATGGAAAAGAAAAAAAAATACATATGTATAATGTAAAAAATGTAACACACATGAACAATATACATGTAATATTAAAAAAACAAGGTAGATAAGCCACATAGTGGCTAGTCTTTGCATATGATAAAGGGACATAATGTAAATTGCAAGAGAAGAAATCATCATGTTTACTAGAATTGGCTTGTTTCTTAGTGCATTCTAATGGGCCTTTCAATCAAATATTGCATGGAAAGGAGAACTAATCTTGTGTAGATAAGCTAATGCTAAATAAACCTCCATTCTTTATCCATGGGCATTGGAATTTTTCCCAAACTTTTTTAATGATATAGTGAGTTATATTGTCTCTCTCTCTATATATAATACAAAATAATAACATTATATCTATATCTACATCTTCAAATTCACAATTATATTTAAAACTTCACACATTTTTTTAAATTAAATAATTGAGAACTTTATAATATTGGTACTTACTACTCGTACCTTCCTTCAACCATTGCTACTATATTTTTCCATAAAATTTGATTATTTGGATTGTCTAAACGTTCTTGGAATTCAACGATATAAATCTAAAGGAAATCATAATTTTTTGCTATTTAAATTGCATTTCTAAATGCAAAAATGAATTGAACGTATTGAAAAACTTAGACGTTTAAATTTATACAAACTTAGCCACTCAAATCTTCAAATCCAACAATATCTTGCAGTATTTTAGACAAAATTAAATAGAAATTATAAAAAAAAAAACCATAAAAAATTTAGGCTATGGAAAAAAATATTGCCCAAATTATAAAAAAAAAACTGCTACTTATCAAAATATTTTTGTGGTCCTCGTGTGGTTGATCTCACAAATGCCTACCAATGCGTTGTGAAAACTTGAGTTGTGAAAACTTGAGTTGTGAAAACTTCTCGTGTTTTGTTTCCAAAAGTGAATCTCTTTATCACGATCTTTGGTTTTATTAGTCCTTGCCGAAGGCGTAGAGGGACTATAGCGATCGATAATTCGTTGACTTCATATTAATTTGTCCTTTGACTATAAATTTTCGCATCGTTTCTGTTGTTCGTAGTATAGAAGTAAAAACATTATTTTTTATATAAAAAATAAAAACTTATATGTCATCGTCTCATTGGAGAATATATTTGAGGTCTTATTGCCAGCTTCGTTGTTCCCAATGTTGTAAATGTGTAGATATCCAAACTTTTGAGCTTAGTCGCTCCTTTCTAATTTTTATTACATTTTTACTGAAATGTTTACAAACCGAAAGTTCTGAGCATGGGCGTTGTTTTTTTATTTTTATTAATGTACTTGTCCTATTATTATTACTATCCTATTGTTATTAGTCCTTTGTTTGTATTTGTATTGAAATGTTTGCATAACGAAGGTTTAGATCATTAACACTTTTTTTAAGGTGCTCGAATAAGCCTGACATCTTAAATGTTTACATGGCGCAAGGTCCTGAAACAGGCCCGACAGCTTAAATGTTTGCATACCGCGAAGCCCTTACACAGCCTGGCGGCCCTAAATGTTTACCTAAATAACTTCTCAGAGTACATTTTTTCTCGAAAATTTCAATACAATGTTGCAGTGAATTTGGACAATATAGTTGTTCACCGCCACTTCAATAGGCATTGTATGTTTCATACTTCTTCTAGGCTTTGAATGCAATTTCGTCATCGTTGAAGCTACATACATTGTTTACTGGTTCGGTGAGTGCTTCTTCTTCACTGGTTCGTCGATTGTTGCTTGTTGTTCTTTGGTTAAACTTTACAAGGTTGGGGTTCTGCATTCATAGTTGGATCGGTTTTTTTTTTTTTTTCCTTTGCGGGGTCCAGGTGGTGCACCCACAATTCGACCTGTGCTTCTGCCATTCATTGTTTCCGAGTAAGTTTCGATGCCATAATTTCATTTTCTATTCCTTCTTTTGTTGTTCATTGTTTGCAGTTTGCAAGTAAGAATGTTTTCTTATATCTACTGGCATGCTCGTCATATGTTTATGGTTCCTTCTGTGCTTCGGTTGCAGTTTGGTATTCATTGGAGATATATATGTTGTTTGTTGGTTCGGTGGTTGTTGCTTGTTCGTTGGTTTGTTGGTTCATTGGTTGCCGGTTGTTTTTGTTTGGCTCAGGTTTACAATCTTGGGGACCTGTGGCTGCGGTCGGGCCTATTCGTGCTTTATCGTTAGTTTGGTGCTTGATGTTTTCTTTTGTTTGCTTCATCTTTGCAGGGTTGGGGTCCTGCACCGGTAGTTGGAGTTGTCTTTTATTTTTTTCCTTTTTTTTTTTGGGGGGGGGGTGTGCTTTGCGGTGTTTAGACCCTACACGCGCGAGTTGACCTACGGTTGTGTTGTTTGCCATGTCTAGCGAGGCCGAGATCAGGCACCTGTTTCATGCCCGCCTGTTTTACTGTGAAATTTTGTTGATACTTTAGTGTTGACGTGATACAAAAAAGTGGCATAAGAAATAATTGGACAACTACATGTGCACTTGCAGTGTCCGCCGTTTTTTTTGTTAAGATCAAACATGTGCAAAAACACTCTTATTAACCATATATGGTGAAATGTGCCCATATTACAATACAACTTCTTTATCCTTTACACAGATTGGTGTGACCACGATACAATTTGTCTTGTACCTGAGATATGATATGTACACCAAAGATATAACAAAATTATATTTCCATGTCTAGAAGCATATATGGATACTTTGCCACAGAAAATCAAAATCATTTTACTATGTCCATGCAATTTCTTAATATTTTGTGGCTTGTAATATATTTTGGGCATGGAAAAACTTTATATATTTACAACCATGGATGGAGAAAAGCAAAGGTTCATGTTTCTGACTATATTTTATTCTATTCATTGATTCCCATTTACTGTATGTACATATTACTTGTTCTTCGTTGCATACCGGCTTTCGTTCATGTTCATTGTATTTTGTGTGTTTCCCACGTTGAAACAAACATAATTGTTGGAGAAAATGAAGTAGTCTTAAGTACAATAATGGAAGACGAGATACAAGGGTACATGTTTGTATTGTTATTTCATATTCCGTTGTTTTGTATTTCATTTATTGTATGTATATGTGTTCACCTTGTTTGTTGTATGTAGATATTCCGTGCCTTTCTGCATAGTAACTTATCTTCATTACATGTCTTCCTGTGTCCATTGTATTTTCCTTGCATTCCTGCATTTGAACAAACTAAGGGACTGGAGAGGATGATGGACTCTTTGGCGCGAATATAGACGAGGAGTTGCAGAAATGCATACATGTACTGTTATTTCATATTCCAGTATTTAGTATTTCATTTATTGTCTGTGTATTTGTTCTACTTGTTCTATTGCTTTGCACCTTTTTTACTGTATGTATATACTACATATCTTTCTGCTTATTCTCATGTGAATCTTATTCTCTTTGCTGCTACATTGAAATAAATAGAATTGTATTTCTTTCTTTTACATGTCTTTCTTCATACTAACTTGCCTTCATGTCCACTGTATGTCTAAACCGTCCTTAAACCCAATAATCCCCTTGACTTGACTCACTTTTTTTAACATTATTATTATTATGTTTGAAATAACGTAACCTTAATAATACCTTTGATAAATTAAACTAATTCTAATTCACTTTTTAGTCAACCCTATCTTTAGCTTTTGAACTTATTTAGCCTTAATAATTTGAACCTAATTTKARCCTATTTTATTAAGCTTATTTTAAATATCAATAAATTAAACCTAAAATTAGCTTATAATTAAACCAACTTGAGTTTAATATTACTAACACTAAATTTCCTCAAACCTAGGATGTACCTCTTTATTTTAACCCATTATTAACATATCATTAATATTCTCCCTCAATACTAGGGTTTCATCATTAATTTAACCTTAGTATAACCCTTAATCAACTTAAAATTAATATTATTTTTTACTAAAACCTATGGTCAACTTTTCAGTCAACCCTATTTTTAGCCCTTTTTTGAACATAAAATAAGTTTAGCCTTAATAATTTTGAACCTAATTCTAGCATATTTT
>ML849121.1:0-26869 GCA_009831015.1 Picea engelmannii
ACCTTGATTTGGTTTTACTTGAGGGCTCTCAGTGGGGGGACCTAGGTAAGAAAAACATTTTCCTTTTATGATTTTTTTAATAATATAATATGCTTTTTATGTTCTCTATCCAAAGACTAATCAAAAAATTTGATCATGCAGATGTAGGGCCACACTGGCCTCTAGGCTCATCCCCCATTCAGAGGCGAGGGGAAGCAGTTGTAGTAGCCGGATGGGATGCTAACAACTACGAGGAAATCAAACAGAATCTGGAAGGTTTGACAAGGAACATCCTGGACATCACGATCAATGAGATACCGAGGCGTTATCAGTGCCACATTGTAGGCGTGTCTGGTTCACTCAGCCAACTACTCCGTAGGGTAGCACGGGAAGTAGTATGCTACCGTGAGCAACATCCATGATGCTCTTTTTTAGAAGTCATGGACTTCAGATTTTGATATTTTGGTCTTTGGACAGACAACACTTTTTGTAAAAAACATTGATCATTATATATATATATATATATATATACACGAGGCTTCTACCGGCTTACTTTTCTTTATATACAACATGTGATGTGTGATTGGATTTATAAATGTCTCAAATGTTTGTCTAATACATAATTAGCTAATGCATTCGTTAATGTATTTAGACATCTAGGAATGTGTTGATACTCAATGTAATCAAAGTAACACTCCAAGAGACGAATTCGTAAATATACCCGTAACAAAGTAGGACTTCGGATAGTATAAATGTTACTTAACTGTAGCACTACTAGCTGTGAGTCAATTCGTACAACCATTCGGCGAATCCCAAGTGAAATAACATCGATCAACAATTCGATGACTGCGCTATATTCTGCGATATCATTGGTTGCCCGACCGAGGCAAACACCTTGTAGACTGATAAGTTCGTTCATGGGTGCATAGATTTCCCTAGCAACATAAGCTAGGTTTTGAGTACTACGACTAGCACCATTGGCGAAGCCAATGTAGGGTAGAGAAGACATCGACATATGGAAAACAAGCACAATGCAAGGTAAGAAGTTGGGGGTCGAAACCAAATAACGAAAAACACACAAAAGTAGCACACAAAAAGTATGATACAGTAAAAATCAAGAACTCATGCAAAGATAGTCTAAGAATAGTACTTCTTCAAGTAAAGACCATTTATGGGTTCACTCAAAGGAATGCCATCGTAATCTACTAACTCATAAGCTCCCTTCTCCAACACTCGTTTGACGATATAAGGGCCACGCCACATAGCCTCAAATTTTCCGGCTCCTAGTAAATCACGATCTTGTTCATACTAGATCACCTTCGGAGAAAACACACGGCTTGACATGTTTTTCATATTGGGATTTTACGCGTTTCTTCTGGGTTTCAATAACCAGGGTGGCATCACAACGGGTTTCGTCTAATCGCATCAAATATGTTAGACGTTCTTCCTCGGTATAGGTGTTGGGAAGGAGTTCAACGACTAGCTTCAATGAAGGTATCTCACATTCAATCAGAAGAACAACTTCGATACCATACACTAATTGAAAAGGTGTAAATCCTGTAGTAGACTTCACGGATGTCCGATATGCCCATAATGCTGAAAACAACATTGTGTGCCACTTGTCTTGTGAATTCCTATTATTTGTCAAATCATGGTGATGAGAACCTTATTTATTGCTTCAACTTGGCCATTGGCCTGTGGATAGTAGGGGGTTGAGTTTTCATGTCGAAGACCCAACTTTTTGGCAAGCTCGGACATCATGAAATTTCGAAAGTGGCTACCATGATCGGTGACGATAGCTTGCGGGATTCTGAATCGTGTGATGATATGATTGAATATGAATAGGGCTGCAGTTTTTCCGGTATTGTTGAATGTAGGCATCGCCTCGGTCCACTTCGTGAAATAATCCACGACTACTATAATGTATCCATGCCCCCCAACCGAGTGAGAGTTATAGGTCATGAAATCAATGCCCCATTTTGTGAAAGGTCCAACGAAAACTACAGGGTGTAAAGAAGCAGGATGCGATCTTATTTTGTTGTTGTATGTTTGGTAAGCGTGGAATTTTTGGACGACAATAATACAGTCTTTAAATAAAGAAGGCCAAAAATACCCTGCTCATAAGATCTTTTGGGCAGTAGCATACCCGGACATGTGACCACCACATGCTCCATAATGGCAGTCATTCAAGGCTTTCTTAGCCTCATCCTAGGTGAGAAAGCATCGGAAAATGGAGTCAACTCCACAACGATAAAGAGTGTCACCAAGGATAATGTACTAATGGGCTTGATAACATATACGATGACGGTCAGCGCTAGACAAATCGGGCTAGAAAGTCTGAGTCTGAAGATAAATAATGATGTCCCCATACCAAAGGTTATTAGAACTGATCAGAAAAAGGGATTCGTCGGGTAAAGAATCCTCTGCTACATTCTCTGTCTCAGTGCAGGGAAGGTCACATATCAGTTTGGAAAACACCAAAGATTTATTAGACTTAGTGCGTTCGAATTCTAAGTCAAACTTCTAGAGAATCACTATCCATTTGGAGTATTTTCCCCCTAGCAACTGGCGTGTAAGAATGTGCTGCATAGGGTTGCAATCAGAAATTACAGTGGTCTTGCGTAATAGGATATAGTGACGTAAACATTGGACAACTTGAACAGCTGCCAAGGCCAATTTTTCAACATGTAAGTATTTGGCTTCGGTATTTGTGAGACTCCGACTCAAATAATAAATGACATGTTCTTCATGCAAATCATCTTCTTGGACTAGAACCATAGAAATGGTAGAGTCCGAAGCAGTGAGATAAAGGAAATAATCTCGACTATAATCAGGTGGGAAAAGTAGTGGGGTACAGGTTAAGATCAATTTAAAAGATTTGAAGGATTTGTTGGCAGTGGTGACCCATACAAACTCATAACCTTTCTTTAGTAGTCGAGTAAATCCAAGTGTTAACTCAACATAGTTTGGAATAAAACGACGTAAAAATTTTTCCTTCCCTTGCAAACTTTGCAGTTGGCAGAGTGAGGAAGGAGGAGGAAGATTTAGAATCGCCTCGACCTTCAAAGGATCTACCTTCATCCCTTGACGTGAACCAATAAATCCCAAGAGTCGGTCAGACTCCACACAAAAGACACAATTATGTGGGTTTAATCGTATATGATAGAACCGACAAGGAAGGAAAATAGCTCGAAGGTGTGTCGAATGATCACTACGATGCATGGAATGCGTTGGCAGGTCATCTAGATATGGCTGTACAATGTGTTTAATATCATGAAAAGTGTAAGACATGGCGCATTGAAATGTCGCATCGACTTTCTTTAAACTGAAGGGTAGTTTCTGGTAGGCAAAGGTGCCCCAAGGACAAATGAAAGAGGTTTTGTGTTTATCTGCGGGTAAGATATTGATTTGATTATATCCGAAGAAACCGTCCATCAAAGAGAAGATTTCACTTCCGTCACAATCGTCGACGATTTGGTCAATGAAGGGGGTAGAAACATTGTCCTTAGGACAAGCTTTGTTGATATCCCTATAATCAACATAGACATAGATCATACCTTGTTTCTTATTGACCGTAACTAGATTGGATACCCAATCAGTCAAAGCCATGGGATAGATAAAGCCAACTTTAAGAATTTTTTCGACTTCAAGCTTGATAGCAGCTGCTTTACAGGGGTGGACCGGGCGAAGTCTCTGTAGGATAGGTTTAGCGCCTGGGTAGGTCTTAATTTTGTGTACAACAATATCAGGGTCAATACCCGACATCTCTTCATAGCTCCAGACGAATATGTCACGAAACTCTTGAAAAAGGGACTTATAAGTGACAACCTCGTCGGTGGAACATGAATCTCCGATGTGGACATTGTCGATAACTCCAGGTTTAATAGATATGTCGAGGGGGATGGTGGGTGAAATGTTACTCAAGTTCCCTTCATATAACACATCATGTGTGGACTCGAGAACAAAATAAATAACGACAATGGTCGACGAAGTCAAGATCCGTTGGTAACTCTCTAAGGTGTGTTGCTCCAGGAAGAGGATGGAACGATGATGCCCAACATCCCACGGGGTGTCTTCCATGGACATAACCGACATGATCATCTCATCCGTGGGAAAAATAACATGGAATGGGTCAGGAGATGAATCATCAAGAGAGGGAGTAGGAGGGTTAGCTGATTGAATGGCTTGGTAAGTAGACTCAACCGAACTTAAAGACATCTGGTCACCATAGCGAAGATAATCACCGGGTTCAGGTACTATCCATGGGTCAGAAGATGCAGGGGTTTTGCGAAAGGAGGTGGAACATCGGGTGGAGGGATCGAGAATGTACCCATCAGAGTTGAGTCTTTTAGTAGACCCACATCGACATTCTCATACCCAGGGGGTGTCTTTGCAATGAAAGGTACATTGCTAGTACGAGTATCAGAATTGAAGAAGGCCATTTGGTCTACTGTAACTACTTTTCCCTGATGTGGAATACACATGATACAGAAAAGAGTAGACACGATTGCATGCATGGAATCAATCCAGCTAAGACCAAGTAAGAGGTTGTAATCGAGAGGTGCATCAAAGACCTCAACTTCTAACGTAATAGGCAACGAAGGGAGTACAACGTAGGGTTTAAAGCTAGATCCATTAAAGGCTTTGAGCATGTTGTGTGATTCAATTAAGAGAGGAGAGCTAATGTCTTTCTAGCAGGCAACAGACATGACGCATGTCGAGGCACCCTTGCCAATAACTTCTCTAGAAATGTTCTTGTCTGTGACAACAACTTGTATCTGAAATGTGAGCTGAGGGGGTAACCTTGGAATGTGATCTTCCAGGTAAAAAATTATCAAATTTGTATCCGTGGGGTCAATTCCATTGATAGCCTTTAACAATGCCTTCCATTGAGTCGGACAAATTTGAAGGACTTCGAGAGTCAACATCGTGGAGGGTGCTTGCACTAGATCTTCTACAATACTGTAGTTTTGAGCAACACACACATGAGGATTGAAGGCAGACTTTCGAACCATTCCCTTGGGAGGAGGGCGAAGGACTGTATCAGGGTTCGATCGTTCAAGATGAAGAGGACCGTTGGTAGGTGGAATCAAAGGCGATGGCTAAACCAACGAAGGTGGAATGTATTCAACTTTCTCTTTTGAGGAAGAATAATCTTTGGCTCGAGTGGTAAGTGTGGTGTCATTATTATTTAAATCACTGGTACACATAAGGATGTAGGAGGTAGTGGAAGAAGAAGGTTCATCATGGATGACCAATTGAGCCTGCTATTGAGAAGGGAAAGGATTAGACAAGACGACAGGTGGAGGAGGTTTCGGGGTCCCTTGGAGGAACTTTGTGACCTTGGCACATCTTGGAAAATCCTTCGTGTAGTGATCATCACCATAGATAAGGCAAGGATAGCGAGGTTTGCATTTTTCCTTGTCATCAACAGGTTGTGACTTGTTCTTGTCGGATTGTGGGTTGTTATTTTTATCTTCCTTATTCCTACCCTTCCCTTTTTATATTTATTCTTACTAGTAGGAGTCGATTGCACAACGTTCACTTCTGAAGTTTTACCGGTGGGAGGAGTGGGCATCAGAGCAGTTTGAACATTAGAAGCATGGGATTTGGGGTTGGTGTGAGAGGTTTGTGTAGACTGAGGTTCAACATGGAAAGTACCTATCACACCATCAACAACATGAGAAGCTATTAGGGTGGTTGATGTGGTCATGGTAGAAGGACGAGGTGCATCAGGGAGAATATCATAAAGAGTACCCATTTGTGAATAAACAAGATCGATGTACTGAGCGTGACTAATCACTTGTTCTTCTGTGACAACTCCACCCATGGAAATGTCATGAGAGATTTTGTTCACGAATGATTTCGTGAACCATTCTTCCAATAACTGATCGGGAAGATCGAGTTTGATTAAACGTCGTCTTCTTCTCCACTCATGAATATGATCAGACTCCAGAGATGTGAGTGGCTTTATTTTGCTTGAAAGAACTCAAAATCTTGGTTCTCGTTTCATAACGGATTGGCAACTGGTAGTGTGTGAGGAAATCCATGGCTAGGGTGTTAAAGTCGGCGAAGAAGCCTTGTGGTAATTCTATATACCACTTTGCGGCCGAACCCATGAGAGTTCGTTGAAAAAGACATAATCGAATGGAGTCATCCATCAAAGAGTTGGATGAACACCAAAGGTGGAAAGTCATTACATGATTGTTTGAATCTTCTCTTAGTTTACCATCGAACTTAGGAATTTCCGATGGTAATTTGGCCGGTATGACGAGCCAATGAGGAGAGTGATGGATAGGATCATTCAAAATTCTAGACAAATCGGGTAAGTCCAAAGTGGTTAAAAAGGGAAACTATCTATTCACTTGAGGATACTGGTGACTTTGGGGAGGAAGCCCCGTCGGTATACCAGTAGGACCATAAGAAGTCTACACATAAGGTGTAGGTCCTAACAGATTCGGTCAGTGATGAGGAGGTATGTAGCCCATGGGGTTGGATTGGTTAGGGACGTTCCCTTGAAAAGGAGTACTGGACTGAAAATTCGGACCCCAAGCAGGATTGAAAGAACTCGGATATCGCTGACCGTAGTTAGGGGGCACATAAAAACTAGCTTGAGAAGGTTTCCCCCCATAGGGTTGTGAGTTTCCTTGAACATGAAGGTTCCAAAGGTGAGCTAACAAGTTTGACGTGTTCGGTCCAGATTCTGAATTATAAGTTCCAACCTGAGATTGTCCTCCATATGGAGGTGGCGCCCTAATTTGCGTTTGGCCCCCAAATTGAGGTTGTCCCCTAGCATAAGATTTCCCTCCAACGGGAATCTGGTAACCAGAAGTGAGTAGATGATGAGTGCTTCCAATCAGATTGGAGCCATTAGGGACATATCTTCTATGAAGAGGTGGATAAGACTCTCTGGAGAGGACTTGGGAAGGTGTGGGAACATAACTAGCAGAGGTATTATGCCCAAGTGGAACTTTGGATGGAACTTGGGTATGGATGGTAGCAGAAGAATTCAAAGCATGATACCCAAGGGGGAGTGAAGGGGTAGGTCTAGAGGAACATGGTGTACCAATGGGAGCATGGTTAAGCACTGTATTCCTGGTGGGAATAGTCGTAGCACGAGGGACCATTGTAGAGCGGGCCATTTGAAGAGGAATGGTTGAACTAGGACCAATTGACTGGGCGTTTGAACCAACGAAGATATAGGCAATTGTACTGGAAAAATGACCTAGGGATATATAGAGGGTAGTATACGTTTCGGGCAGGTCAGGGATGGCAGGTATATCTGTCCCTGCCCCTGAGCCATAGAGGTATCGCACCATGCGAGGCGGGATTCTAACTATTTCAGTAGTCTAGAAGGGATTGTCAGCTCCAAAAGGTTTGGTTAGCATTCTAGAAGTATCAACAACAAGTTCCCCAGATGAATTCATCCATAGAAAACGTCTTTCGTATCTAGGAGGGATGTAAAAAGCTTCCATAGAATCAGAAACAATTTGAAAACTTTCCAAGGAGGTGAAACCTTCCTCTTGTATGATGGTGGTATCCTAGACCTCACTCTATTGAGGAGAGACCTCCAATGAATGAGGGGGTATAGGAGTAGAATCTTCCATATATGGAGGAAGTCCCTGTACCCTACACGAATGGTGGGGAGGGTCTATGTTGGCGGAGCCAAAAATTATGCGAAAAACATCTATGGTCAACTACGAAAACAAACAACACTCGCTAATAAAATCTAGATTTCAAACCAGGCAAACAAACCTTTTCATTCTGAAGTCACTAGTTGGTGATGAAATCCAATGTCGCGAAATCGAGACAAGAAGGAGTTGGGCTAGGGTGGAAAAGTGACGTTGATGACCTGCATAAAGAACTTACACCCTAGTGCAAGCTCCCACACATAATCATGGGTATACCCTCCAAGGAGCCCGAGTGAGTCTGGCCAATGTCGATTCCAGGTACCGTGAAGACTTGTCCCTTCATAGTCACCTTGTGTAATACCCTAAGAAGATAGGCTACTAAAGTTACCACAAACAACAATGATGCATGGGGAAACAATCGAAAGTTCGATCCACATGCAAGGGCAGGGTATTGAGCCCTAAATCAACTTGAATGGCTTCCACTCATCATTGTGGGTATACCTTCAAGCGACCCCCATAATACGTGCAATCTCTACATTGAGATCAACAAAGCAGGGTGAGTAACTCTGCCAATCTCAATGCGACCTCAGGTTTGACCCTTGTGTGAGAAGGGCTTTCGAGAACAAAAAGTTGCAAATGGATTTGAACACTCCCTATCACAAGATACTACTGTGTGTTTTGTGTTTTGGTGAGTGTGTATCACAACCTATTCCAAAGCTCTATCCTAGCTAATGTTGATGTAAAAGAGCCCTAGAAAATAAAAGTTACTAATTGAGTTTTAAATTTCACAATGTTTTTTAGAGGTTGTTGTTACTCAAGAGATAGATGGGAATGAAACCAATGTTGTGTAAGACCTATACCCAATAATATGCAAATATAAATGAATGATGCAAACTTTCATTCAATGAATTCTATCTACAACAGGGAGAAGGTATATTTCTAGAACAATGAGAACTACGACGTACAATTCCTTTTCTTTGAATGCAATACCAAACAATCATGAACAATGCAATTTCTCTATTTGTTCTCTTTCAATTTTTTGAATGCCAATATTTTCTGTATAAATGATTACCTAAAATACTGAAAGACTTTAATTTTCCTTTCAAAAACCAAAACAAGGATGGGATTAAGAAATGATGAGCAATCAATGAAAATAAAACACTCAACAAGCACCCAAATCGATCTTTCAATGCAGATAAAAATAAATAATGACAAGAAAGTGTTTCTTCAAATGCGAATGAAAATATGACTTCCCAATCATTAAGCAATCCAGAACATGTAATCAATACAAAAGACTTCAAATCCAATCAAAGACTTGTAATCGAACAAGCACTCAGACACAAGGTCAAAGATTATACCCTTGTCGATAAAAATCAAAAACGAAAAAATTGGAAAAAGAGTAAAAAAGAGGTGTTTGATCTTTGAAACCAATCAATGACAAGTCAAATGTTTAGAAAATAGTCATATGTTGGTATTAAAAATCCCCCCCCAGCTGACTAAAGAAAAACTAGGCGTCAACAGAGGCCAAGACCCAACTCAAAAAATTTCACAAACGCCGCTGCAGGCTGGTAGCATAGCACAGTGCGGAAATGGAGAGTTTCTGCAGGCCAAAAACAGATAGGGTGCGGAAAGACCGCACTGAAGTAAACACCCAGGGTTCCGAAATCAAAGTTTTCCGCAAACAATGTATAGAGTACAGTGCAGAAGTGTTTGTAAATCAAGAAAATTTGAAAAGAGGGTAAAACACCTAAGTGGACTTTTAAAACCAGAGAGTCTGAATGGATCTCCCACAGACTCAGAGACTGATTTCAAGTGAAAAGAATAGGTAAAGATAAATTGGCCAAAAAAAAACCACAATCAAGTCATCTCCCCAGTGGAGTCGCCAATTTTGTTATTGGATAAATTGGTGAATGTGGACATAAAATGATATCCCTAGATCCACCTGGATCTAGAACAAAACAAGACAGGACATGATGCTTTCCCTAGGTTACTACCATCGAATTTATCACCAAAGAAGGAGTGTATGCCATACCTTTATATATTGCTTCCTTATATCTTTGTTGTCCCTGCTTCGCTCCGGTGCTCTTGTGAGATCAAACCTGTAATGACACAAACCAACCAAAGTGAAATCAATAATTGTAGATTCAATGGAGACCTAAACATGTGATCAAGGAGTCATGTAATAAAATGCTAATGATTTTATGGGAAATAAACATGTCGTTGTATCATATTAAGTAAAAGTGGAAGATACAACCAGATTGCCTTGATGTCACAATATCCCCTTCGGTGGTCCCTTGTTCCAACACACACATACACTTGCTTCGAATTTGCATGCAGATAGTCTACAAAGCTCGATGGACAAATGGAGGCCTCAAGAATCAATTGTATCAGGATTCTTCACACGGTCTTCATCCTATTCTTTTCTCAATCTTGCTTGACCTTGCTTTATCTTTTCCATGAGAAATCCATTATTATATAGGAGAAGTTGAAGTGGTTACTAGGATGAGGATGATCCCACCAAATCAGAGAAGCTAGTAGGATCACAACCATACAGATGCCACCTCACATTCTAGAAGTTTCTCCTTCTATAAACTTCGTGAAACTTCTTCCTTTTCTTAGCTTCAAATGCCGCCGCACCCTGCCTATATAGAAACATGCGGAAATCCCACGGGCCAGGCATAGAGCAGCCTGCGGAAATCAAGGATTTACGCACTGTGTACCACTTTCAGTCAGCAACGTCATTCTAAAAATGTGCCTTGTAGGGGAAGAACTCAACCATTTTCCTCATGTGAAAGATTGTTTTGGAAGCCTGGAAACATGCCTGTAGGGTCATCATCAGAGTGACCAAAATAATGTGTAACAAGCCTAATAACACATAATTACAATTCAGAAGGGGCTCGGCCTTGGGGTATTACAATCCCCTCCCCTTATTTTTGCACTTTCCTCAGTGCAACTTATTTACAAAAAAACAACAAGATTTTCAAAATATTCAAAAAGATGTGGGTAATCTGCTCGCATAGCATCTTCATTCTCCCATGTTGCGTCCTTAGGACCGTACCAGGTCCACTGGAATTTTACAAGCACTATAGCTCGATTCCAGAGCTTCTTTCTTTTCCGGTCCAATATACGCACCAGATGCATCTACAAGATGCCTTCTTGATCCACCTAAATGACATTCCAACCGATTACATGATTAGCATCAGGTATATATTTCATAAGAAATGAAATATGAAACACATTATGTATAGTCATGGATGCAGGAAATGCAAGCGTATATGCAACTGGTCCAATCCTTTCTAGGATTTCAAATGGTCCACAAAATCTGGCTGCCAACTTTGAACAGTTTCCCAGCTTCACGGAACTTCTGTTAGCTTTCACTTTTAGGAAAACATGATCACCCACTTTAAACTCCCTGTGGGTCTTGTTCTTATCAACATAACTCTTCTGCCTGTCTTGGGCAACTTTCAAATTATGCTTAATATTCAACATTTGTTCTTCCATTTCCTTGAGCAACTCTGGTCCAACTACTGCTCTATCAACTGGGTTATCCCAACTTACTGGAGTGTTGCACTTTCTTCCGTAAAGTGCTTCAAATGGGATCATCTTCAGTGATGCTTGATACCCATTGTTGTAGGAGAATTATACCAAGTGTAGGTAGTCTTCCCATTTAGATGGTTTTTCCATCACATACATCCTTAGCATATCTTCTATCACTTGGTTTTCCCTCTCTGTCTGTCCATCAGACTCAAGATGATAAACAGTGCTGAAGTTCAGATTCATTCTAAACCCTTTGAATAACCCCTTCCAAAACTTTGAGGTAAATTTCGGGTCCCTGTCAGGCACAATTGTCTTGGGAACACCATGCAATCGTGTTATTTCCCTCATAAAAATATCAACAATGTTAGTTGCCTTGTGAGTAGTCTTTAATGGAATGAAATGGGCAGCTTTCGTAAGCTTGTCCACCACCACCATGATTGAATCATGCTTTTTTCCAGTCCTGGGCAATCCTATGATGAAATCCATTGTCACTACCTCCCACTTCCACTCAGGAATGGGTAAAGGTTGTAGCAACCCGGTTGGGTGCCTATTCTCAACTTTGACCTTCTGGCATTCCATACATATAGCGATCTATTCTGCAATTTCTTTCTTCATACCTGGCCAAAAGTAATGGCTCTTGACTACTGCCACAGTTTTCTGATATCCAAGGTGCCCAACATAAGGCACATTATGTATTTCATTCAAAATCATAAGTTTCAAGTCCTGGCTGACATTAGGTACATAAATTCTATTCTTGTACATAAGTATTCCATGAGCCTCTAATTTATAATTTTCCACTTTCTGTATTATCTTACCATGTTGTAGCTTTGCTACCAACTCCATGTACTGCAAATTTTCATTTGTAGCTTCCAAAATTCTTCCCTTAATGTCAATTTAGTACATGCTAATGGTTGTAGCATGTAGTTCATGCACTCTCCTGTTGAGTGCATCAACCACTTTCCTTTCCTTTCCTTTGATATGCTTTATATCAAAGTCATACTCGCAAAGAAGCTCTAACCACCTACTATGCCTAGAATTCAAGGTTGTTTGATCAAACAAATACTTCAAACCGTTATGGTCTGTCCTTGGTTCAAACCTCTTTCCTATGAGGTAATACCTCCATTTCTTCAGAGCGTGAACGATGGAAGCCAACTCCAAATCATGAGTTGCATAGTTATTTTCATGCTCTTTCAGTTTCTTGGACTCATAACATATTACAAATCCATTCTGGCCAAGGAATCCTCCCAGTCCTTCTTTACATGCATCTATGCACACTACAAAATCTTCATTCGGATCTACACTCCTCAGGATTGGAGCACTGGTTAACAACTACTTCAATCACTGGAAGCTTCTCTCACATTCTTTTGTCCACTGAAACTTCTTCTCCTTCCTTTTCAAGGAAGTGATAGGGTGATCTATCCTTGAGAACCCCGCAATGAACCTTCTGTAATAGCCAACTAGACCCATAAAGGATCTGAATTCTATCACATTCTTTGGCACTGACCATTCTCTGATGGCTTCTATCTTCTCAGGATCTATTACTGTCCCATCCTTTGAAATGATATGCCCCAAGTAATGGATCTGCTTTTGATAAAATGAGCACTTGCTTAATTTGGCATACAGTTGGTGCTCTCTTAGCACCTGCAACACCATCCTCAGATGTTGTTCATGCTCTTCCTCTGACTTGGAATACACCAGGATGTCATCCAAAAATAATATGACAAACTTGTCTAGATATTCCCTGAATACCCCATTCATTAAACACATGAAAACAACGGGTGCATTTGACAACCCAAATGGCACCACTGTGAATTCATAATGACCATACCTTTTTCTGAAGGCGGTCTTGATGATGTCTTCATCCTTTATTATTACCTGGTGATATCTTGCTCTAAGATCTATTTTTGAAAATATCTTGGCATCCTTCAACTGATCAAAGAGATCATCGATCCTTGGCAGATGATACTTGTTCTTAACAGTCACTTTGTTCAACTGTCTGAAATTGATGCAATGCCCCATCCTCCTAATTCATGAATAGGACTAAGGCTCCCCAAGGTGACACACTTGGGAATATATACCCCTTTTTCAGAAGGTCTTAAAGCTACAATTGCAGTTCTTTCATCTCTGGTGTACTCATTCTGTAAGGAGCTTTTGGTACTGGAGCTGCTCCAGGCATCAAGTTTACAGAAAAGTCAATATCTTTTTGGGGGTAGTCCTGGTACCTCCTGGAATA
The DNA here is from genome assembly GCA_009831015.1 of Picea engelmannii. Lineage (NCBI taxonomy): Eukaryota > Viridiplantae > Streptophyta > Pinopsida > Pinales > Pinaceae > Picea > Picea engelmannii. Next base: position 13,381 of record ML849121.1, read on the forward strand.
CATCCTCAAAATATTTTAATACTACATGGTCTTCAATCTTTGACACCTTATCCTCAGGTGCTTCCTCCAAGTTGGCTGCAAATAATTGACATCCTTTCTTGTAACACTTCTTCAACTGGATTGCTAAGATTTCTCTAATAGTAACTGCCCTGGGAATTCCTTGAACTGTTCTCTGATTCCCTTCCTCATCTAGGCAAGTGAATTCCTTGTTACGACAGTCTAAGATGGCATGGTGCTGGTCCAACCAATCCATCCCTATTAGACAATCATAGGAACCTAAAGGTAAAATGTTCAATTCATCTCTCGTGCTGAGTTCGTTCATGTCCACTGGACATGACTTAACCAATTCTGTAACCTTTCTCTTATTTCCTGTAGCTAGCTGCACTAACCAAGATTTTCCATTTTTTCTTCTCGACAATTGCAAACTTTCCACCACTCTAGGATCTACATAACTATGAATAGCCCCTAAATCAATTAAAATAGTAAAGGCATGGTTGTTGATCATACCTTCCACTTCAATCATGTGCGACTGATATTATGCTTTCTTGTTGTCCAGGGCTACATAGATCCTTGGTACTCTGCTGCCCATGTCCTTCACTATTTATGCCTATTGAACGTTATGGACAACTCTCACTTTGTCATTTCTATGGGGGAAATCTTTGTACCTATGATTTCCCCCAACATTCTCTCCTTGTCCATCTCTCCTTCGTTCCCATTGGAGTTCGATACTTCCACTCCTAAATGGACATCCATTCCTTTTACTTCATTCTCTGAACTGGAATAATTTTGTGCCTCCTCTATTTCTCTGCACTCAATGGAAATTCGTTGAGGTCCTGACACTCGTTGAACTCTGCAAACAAAACGTACAGTCAACCGGAATTTGTCAGGCCATCAGTCCTTAACAATTCCCACAAAATTTATAAACCAATATGATTTAAGAAAAATGTTCAGATTTCATTTTCTTTCTGATATTTTCTCTGCTCTGTAATAATTTTTGGGCACTAGCCCCTTCCTCTCAGTCCCCAACCCATGTGATCATGGGCCGTGACCAAGCGCTAGGTCAAAAGGTGCTTACTCGGGCCTTTGACTTTAGAAATTTTCAAATCACAACACAACAAGCACTCGGAGTTTCGAGTTACCGAACTCGCGAAGTAGGGCGGATCAACAGTCCACGTCTACCCAACATCCAATTACTGACACTCACTATGGAACCTTAGGTGTCTGAGTTTTGGGACTTCGGGTATTTGGGACTTCAGAGCTTCAGAGGATCTCGCATCCGCACATCCGAACTATTAATCTCTGAACATTCCCAATCACCTTTGGTGACATTATTACATCGCATCACTTAACGTTTTCCAATTTCGGGGGCATGCAATGGTGGTTTGGAGTAACCTACCTTTCATCCCACAATTCTTCTGACGCTGACACGTAACCCCTCGGTGAAACTGCGGTTTGGATTTCTGGACTGCGTTGGAGAATTAACTTCCATGCAACTTGGGTCCCCACAATGCCTTCTAGCTGTTGATCTTGATGTATCGTGATCAACGCCACTGTGGGTCCTCCGAAATTTAACTCTGTTAGCTAACCTCGGCCCCACTAACCTTTCTCATACAGGATGCCACATGGTGAAATAATAACAGCTGATACGTGGCCCATTTAGATGGGTGACACTTACCATGTTCCAAATGCCATTTCAATCTTCCACGAGTTTGAAACCCACTGACATGTGGCACACATCCCATGTGTCCACATCACCTCCAGGTGATGTCCTCATGACTCACCACTTTAGCGCTTTGGGCTTTGGAGCTTCAGACTTCGGGAGTTTCAACTCCTCTACACTATTTTTCCTGGAGTGCTTTTCCCCAGAGTTCACTATATACTAACACATGTTCTCCTTCCTTATACTCACAACACTTTCCTCCTCACAAAGTACTTCCACCCGAAGTACACGATCTCTTGACGCATGTACTTCACAACAGACGGTTGCGATCTACTTCGGCCTTTGGGACTTCAGGAGTTTGTCACACTCCACACTTGAAATCCTCCGAAGTGACTTTCCTTTGCTTTTCCTGGACATGGATCTAATGGTCAATCTATTCTCCCCAGATCTACAATGTAGATCCACTTCGGGGCTTCAGAGCTTCAGGCTTCGGCCTTTCTATTATTCTGCATCAACTTCACCAAAGTCACAAAGTCCGAAGGGATTCCATGTTAACCCTTCTACACTTTCTCCAGATCTGATAGTCGTAAGGGTTTTCCTTTTCTTCCGAATAGATCCTACGGTTCACAGTACTATGCGGTCCAACACCACTTAGGTCGTGGTTTTACAATACGCTTCTCCTCCTGAGCTTCTTAACACGACCAAGGTAACCTATTGGTACTTAGGAATTTTCTGAGGTTCGAAATTGGTTCCTCCAGACACAATTTCCACTTGAACCTTGAGTCCAATGACCACTTACCCAACCCATCCAGGCTCCGCGTTGAAACCTTGGGTCAGAACTTGAGTTTTGTCCATTTTGACAACAACTCCTTCCGAAACTCTTGCTTCAACTTCCACTAACATGGCCCATCCAGGCTCAGTGTTGTAACTATTGTAACAGATATCAAAATTGGCTGCGCTGCTTGAGACTGGTTATGGATGCTGCAACATTTACGTCCAAGCAAAATCAAAATGGAAGTGACTCGGTTGGCATGAAGTCACTAAAGGATTTGGTGCTTCTTGGGGCAGGGGTGTCTGGCTTATTTGAATTTGCAGGTATAGAAGCTACTGACGAGACATAACATGGCTTAGATTTCCCAAGCTACCCATGGCCACATAAGGGAATTCTAAGTTCTTATGATCATGCATCAATTCGGCGTGGACATCAGGCCTTTCAGCGAGTTTGCACATCTTTCCATAGTATGTCCTTGGTCACCTACCGTGACCTTGTTGGAGTTGCCTATACTGAAGAAAAATCAAAAGCTTTGGCAGCAAGATTTACCAATGGAGGGGCCTATCCTCCAGACCTCAACCTGATTTCAAAAGCACGCCATAATGATCAGAACTATGTATTTTCCTTGCTCACTGGATACCGTGATCCACTAGCTGGAGTTTCGATTTGAGAGGGTAGACTTAAATCTGGACTTTCACTTTTGCAGAGATTGGGTGTTGAAAGTCATGCCTTATCAGAATTAGTAGCTACGCAGCCTCGCTTGCTCGCTGCTTCAGAGGAGAAAGTTATTGAATCATTTAAACAGGCTGAGGGTTTCGGTTTTAAGATGGGAACAAAGAGCTTTGCAAATGTTTTACGTGCGACTTTTGGAGCAAGGAAGGAAAACCTTGATCAAAGACTGCAGTGTTTGATCAGTTTAGGGTTCTCTGGAAAGCAAATTTCGGATATATTGATGAAGAGGCCGACGACGCTAGGGCTTTCCGAGGAAAAGATGAAGCATAACATGGAATTTCTGGTCAAAACTGTGGGCCTTTCATTGGCTGATTTTATTAAGAATCCATTTATGTTTAAATGCAACTTGGAGACGAGGATAAGACCTCGGTATAGAGCAATGGAGACATTGAGGTCTATGCAAGTGCAGGTGTCGAAAAGAGAGATGATTTTGCCGAATATTGTTAACCTTAAACAAGAATGTTTCTTGAAAAAATATGTTGATTCGAATGCTGAATCTTCGTTTCTGCGGGATATTTACCAGAGGTCAAAGCCGGAAATTTGATCATTGACAAGTGGACATGTAGTGAGTGTGATTCAGTCAAAGTGATTCATGAAATGGTGGAAGTTCCACAAATGAAATCATTGCAGTCTGCATAAGATGGCAGAGAAAATCAGAGCGTTGGGCAACGATAATTATTTCGTTCGGGACGTGAACCGTTCTGGCCTAAATGCATTGTGGCATTCTAATTAAAAACGGTCACGGTTATATTAAAGCATTGGAACCGCCTCCTCCAGGTCTCCCCAGGTGGCAGAACACCTGGTAGACAGAATTCGTGCAGACCAGAAATGCATCATCTGTCTAAACATAGACAGTGTTCAGTATAACAGGCATCATTTCCAGAATTAGTTTTACCAGTCGGACTGCCAAATCCATAAACCGATTACCACAACATGCACAGGTACACGATATGCTTGGCGTTCGTATGCACCGGCTGGCGGTTGGGGAATGAGAGAGCAGGTTTCGACTAAACTCAGGGAGAGAGCCCGGGAGCCCTTTTAGAGGCTGGGTTTTGTAATGTATTTTTTTAGCAAATATAGAACATAATGCTAAGAGATTCTATACTGTCACTGTCTAATTCCGTTTTCTTCCTGTATTATTGTTTCTGAAGTTTTCATCACGTCTTTTTCTACCTTATGTTCATTATTTCAGCTTGTAATGGTTACAATTCAGTATAACCTTTGTTGTAGCTATTTGAAGCATCCCTTAATGTGCAGTTTTTCCTTTGTTTTGCCGTGAGTAGAACAAGACCTGCGCCTTAATCGTTTTTCCTCATTTACAAGTTTTATTTGTTCACAGCCTTTCCTCTGTATTTCTATGAGTGAGACAAGACCTGTGTTCAGATATTTGAAGTATTGGCATTATTTCTTCTATCGAGAGGAAGACCAGATACCTGGATTTTTCTTTCAGTTTTGTTCATCCCCTATCTGCTATCCATCCTCATGATTTTAAAATGAATTAGACAAACGAGGTCATGCCTTTTCGTTTCTGATCTATAAATGAGTGGAATGACTATTTTAGACCTAGTTCTAGAAGCCTCCTATGACTGATCAATCAACAAGATTTATTTCTTTTAAAAATGTGCTAAGGCTTGGCTCTTTTACAGCCTAGAGTCAACTCTTGCGACAACATTTTCTGGCGTCGTTGTCGGGGACGGAGGACGAAGTTATCTTCCCTGGGGTACGACAAAGTTTATATCTATCTCTTGATGGTGAAGAAGGGATAGGCATTCAATTGGCTGTGATCATTCACCTGGCGACTCCTTGGTTCATAGACTCTACATGATTTTGTTGGCGACTCCACTGGTTTCAAATGTCGAACTCGTTTGCTGCTCGAATTGCTGCAAGGTTTGCTCCTCTGGACTTTGCAAATGTTTATGGCTTTCCAAACACTGTTCCAGACATTAAATTTTGGGGGGATATCCTTCCTAAATTTGGAGAAGATGAGGATGACAATCCTGGTCAACATTTGTTTGAATTCCACAAGCTCATGGAAGAATTAAATGTACATCATGAAGATGTCCTCATGAAATTGTTTATGTTTTCATTGGAAAAGGATGCTATACTCTGGTATAAATCTTTACCCCATGCCAATATTCCTTCATTGAAATGTTTTCACACACTTTTTCATCAACATTGTAAGAGGATATATTCTGCTGAAATCCTTTTTGAAGATTGTTGTGATACAAGTCCTTTTGAGGAGGAGGAAGAAAAAATAGAATTTTCTCAAGTTGATGAAGATGACCAATATGAGGAAGAGTTGGCTCATAGAGATGCTGGATCTTGTGAACTTACTCATGAAGAAGAGATTCGGCATCACGGTCAACCTGCAAAGGAGATAGAAAAGGATGATTGTTGTTTTATTCAGAAAGTACAGAGACCACCTTCTCCTTCAACTAGGGAAGAGAAGGGTCTGCCCCTGCACAACTCTATTGCAACCCCTTCTCACACAAATTTACAGCTTTCACACACTCTCGGATATGAGTGCCAAATTTCTTCCAGCTCTGAAAATGTAAATTTATTTTTAAATGGTGACAGTCATCTATTCCATGGAACTTTACAGCAAGTTAGTGAACCTGTTTATGACGATTTCCTGCCAGAAGATCAGATTTTAGACTCTTCTTTGTTTCATGAAAAAGATATGGCTGCCATGTTCAATGATCCTGAGCATCATAAATCAAAACATATGGTAGTTTTGGGTGTTTTAAAACCTCAGGACGATATATTTTTCCAAGACCCTTTTGCTGATCTTTTGGATTCATTTAATGGAGGAATATGCTATTTTATGAATGTTTGGTCACAAGAATTGATGAAAGGTTTGCAGATCCATGATCACCAACAGGTCAGATGGAGATTGTCAGTTTCCTTTTTCAGCCTGCTCGAAGAAAATGTGAGAACGTTTCAAATAAGTAGGCAATTATTGGATTGGCTTCATTGGCATTTTTGTATCATTTGATTCAGTGAAAATTTTTCAGTAGTTAGAGTAGGTGATGTATATAAATAAGCTTGACTTCAAGCATTAGATTACATCGATGATTTTCAATATGTTTTTCAGTTCAGTTTTGAATCTAGCATGGTTTTGTTTTAAAGCATTACGACTCCATAGCCCAATGGATGAATAAGTGGGTTTTCGTTCCGCAAAGATACAAGTGAAGTGACAGTGTTCAAGATGTGATGAGGGTGATTTCATAGGGTCGCTCAATGGATATAGGCACCTGGTCTACTGTTCTCGTCACTTTACGAGAAAGTGCCGTCCCTAGTTGGAGCCGATGTTGTAACAGATATCAAAATTGACTGCGCTGCTTGAGACTGGTTATGGATGCTACATCATTTACATCCAAGCAAAATCAAAATGGAAGTGACTCAGTTGGCATGAAGTCACTAAAGGCTTTGGCGCTTCTTGGGGCATGGGTGTCTGGCTTATTTGAATTTGCAGGTATAACATCTACTGATGAGACATAACATGGCTTAGATTGCCCAAGCTACCCATGGCCACATAAGGGAATTCTAAGTTCTTATGATCATGCATCAATTCGGCATGGACATCAGGCCTTTCAGTGAGTTTGCGCATCTTTCCATAGTATGTCCTTGGTCACCTACCATGACCTTGTTGGATTTGCCTATACTGAAGAAAAAGCAAAAGCTTTGGCAGTAATATTTACCAATGGAGGGGCCTATCCTCCAGACCTCAGCTTGATTTCAAAAGCACGCCATAATGATCAGAACTATGTATTTTCCTTGCTCACTGGATACCGTGATCCACCGGCTGGAGTTTCGATTTGAGAGGGTAGACTTAAATGTGGACTTTCACTTTTGCAGAGATTGGGTGTTGAAAGTCATGCCTTATCAGAATTAGTAGCTACGTAGCCTCTCTTGCTCGCTTCTTCAGAGGAGAAAGTTATTGAATCATTTAAACAAGCCAAGGGTTTCGGTTTTAAGATGGGAACAAAGAGCTTTGCAAATGTTTTACGTGCAACTTTTGGAGCAAGGAAGGAAAACCTTGATCAAAGACTGCAGTGTTTGATCAGTTTAGGGTTCTCTGGAAAGAAAATTTTGGATATATTGATGAAGAGGCCGACGACGCTAGGGCTTTCCGAGGAAAAGATGAAGCGTAGCGTGGACTTTTTGGTCAAAACTGTGGGCCTTTCATTGGATGATTTTGTTAAGAATCCATTTATGTTTATATACAACTTGGATACGAGGATAAGACCTCGGTATAGAGTAATGGAGACATTGAGGTCTATGCAAGTGCAGGTGTCGAAAAGAGAGATGAGTTTTTCGAATATTGTTAACCTTAAAGAATAACGTTTCTTGAAAAAATATGTTGATTCGAATGCTGAATCTTCGTTTCTGCGGGATATTTACCAGAGGGAAAAGCCAAAAAGTTGATCATTGACAAGTGGACATGCAGTGAGTGTGATTCAATCAAAGAGATTCATGAAATGGTGGAAGTGCCACAAATGAAATCATTGCAGTCTGCATAAGATGGCAGAGAGAATCGAAGCATTGGGCAACGATAATTATTTCGTTCGGGACGTGAACCGTTCTGGCCTAAATGCATTGTGGCGTTCTAATTAAAAACGGTCGTGGTTATATGAAAGCATTGGAGCTGCCTCCTCCAGGTCTCCTCAGGTGGTAGAACACCTGGCAGACAAAATCCGTGCAGACCAAAAACGCATCATCTGTCTAAACATAGACAGTGTTCAGTATAAAGGGCGTCATTTCCAGAATTAGTTTTACCAGTCGGACTGCCAAATCCATAAACCGATTGCCACAACATGCATAGGTACACGATATGCTTGGCGTTCGTATGCACTGGCTAGCAGTTGGGGAATGAGAGAGCAGGTTTCGACTAAATTCAGGGAGAGAGCCCGGGAGCCCTTTTAGAGGCTGGGTTTTGTAATGTATTTTTTCAGCAAATATAGAACAGAATGCTAAGAGATTCTATACTTTGTCACTGTCTAATTCCGTTTTCTTCCTGTATTATTGTTTCTGAAGTTTTCATCACTGCTTTTTCTACCTTATGTTCATTGATTCAGCTTGTAATGGTTACAATTCAGTACAACCTCTGCTGTAGCTATTTGAAGCATCCCTTAATGTGCAATTTTTCCTCTGTTTTTCCGTGAGTAGAACAAGACCTGCACCTTAATCGTTTTGCCTCATTTACAAGTTTTATTTGTTCACAACCTTTCCTCTATCTTTCCATGAGTGATACAAGACCTGTGTTTAGATATTTGAAGTATTGGCGTTATTTCTTCTATCGAGAGGAAGACCAGATACCTAGCTTTTTCTTTCAGTTTTGTTCATCCCCTATCTACTATCCATCCTCATGATTTTAAAATGAATTAGACAAATGAGGTCATGCCTTTTCGTTTCTGATCTATAAATGAGTGGAATGACTATTTTAGACCTAGTTCTAGAAGCCTCCTATGACTGATCAATCAACAAGATTTATTTCTTTTAAAAATGTGCTAAGGCTTGGCTCTTTTACAGCCTAGAGTCAACTCTTGCGACAACAGTAACCATGCTATGATACCATATTTTAACATCCCCAACCAACACAGAGACCAGGTAATGCCACCATGTGAAATTTACAGCTTATATAATATATATGCATTTTAATGAATTTAAAACACTTAATCAGGATAACACATAATTATTACTACCATTCCAAATTCAAACAATAATTAACAACAACTCATACATGAAACAAAATACATGAAAACATACAAGAATCACAAAACATGCATAAAATACATAATTAAGCACAACAATGATACTTATCTTTTATTTGGAGTAAATCCACCAACTGCGTGCAGCCCTTCCATGAACCTCCCAGCCTTAGACTGCGCTGCTCATCACTCTCAACAATAGGTCACCCTCGAGCTGGGACTAAATTCCACCGGGCAAGGGAATTCTAGGCTTAGCAAGGACAACAAGGAAGTTGCACAAAGAAACAGGAAGGATATTTTATCCCAGGAGCCACTTATGCCCACAACCCACAGAACCTCATTCCCCACACGCCTTCTCCACCCTAGGAGAGTACACCTTCACTACTACAAGTCCATCGACTAGTACACCTCCCTTACCTTGGTCTTCCGCAACAAGCTGGACCAGAAGTCTTAGAGTACTACAGCTACTACGAGAATCCCTTACAGGAGAACTCACTTCCCAACAAACTCTCTCACCTGGGAGAGTTGCTCACAGGCTTGACAACCTTCCTCTTCAACCAGTCTTCGACTCAGCTACCGTCGATTATGGATGATAGCAGCAACAACAACAACAGGAACAGGGAAACATGGGTATGGACACCCAAAACAACAATAGTCGAACACTAGGACATATCAAGGCTCAGTAAGAAAAAATCGATGGTAGCAAGCCACACTTCGTCAAGGAACTGCATGGCCGCACAACCAATAGTTATGACACAACACTGCTCAGACAACAAAAAGAAACAACCCAAAAATGGTTAAGGTATGAACTCGGCTCTGCAGGTGCAGATAGACTGGGTTCACCGAATCACATAGGTCAGCTTCCCTTTCTTGTTTTCAGAGATGCGTGAGGGTATGTAGAGGGAAAACGACAAAGGTCTCGGTTTAGACGGAGGATGGGAGAATAGACTCATGAACTCACGCGAAGGATGGATGAATGACCAATGAACTACCAACATGGTTTGACTCATGGGTTACTGGTTCTAGAGATTCTTGATGGATGCTCCCAGTTCACGGTTAGATAGTGGGTCGAGAATGGCAAGCAAACCCCCCCAACATGAGCCGATGCTTCAACTTTAGCTACATGCGCCTAGGTCAACACTTGTCTTCCTGGAGGTGCATGTGATCCATTTAGCTTACGTCCCACTTCCTAGGAACTTAGGATAACAAAACATATAATGTTCACCTTAGTCTTTAGGAATAATAATAAAATATTATTCCTCTAGAGGTAAGCCTCCTAGCTTATACCCTAGGCCCAAATACTTAACCCCCCTTCCTTACCCTACCTAGTGGATCTTAGTCCCTCATAACTCTTCTTCATGGTCAGTCTACATGCAACGATGTTTATATTTCTTTATTAATGATCTGCATAATTACATATACAAAAATCAGGCTCATTGGCCTTGGCATCTGGATCACTAGACTAATAACACATAAGTCTTTCAATTTAAAACCACTTGGCCCACTAGTCTAATAACACATAATTACAATTCAGAAGGGGCTCGACCTCGGGGTCTTACATGTTGTGTCCTAGATAGATCTTGTTGAGTGTCAGTCCATGTAGTTTCTTGAAGATATAAATTAATGTAGTGCATAAACAATTTGTTTATTTAATAAATGTTGATGGTCTTCTTCATGGTTATATGTAATTGTAAAGTTACATATGTTGTCAATTAAATATCTAAATATTTGATAATTGCTTACTTAATTTAGAAAAAAAAAATTACACTCTCAGTTGTTACTTTTGTTGATCAGCTTAAGAGGGTCATTACATCATATCCCTATATGCATAACACGTATTCCATCCAACTAGTTTGTTCCAGGATTTGTTTGACATTGTCATCTCCTCAATTAACAATGGTTTAGTAGGCTCCCTACGTATCAATGACCCTCCCATGGTTCCTTATTCCAACTAATTCTAATTGCTTGTGTTTGCAAGGGAGATGCGTGTTAATTAGGAAGAGAAAATTGAATTGCAGAAATAACAGTGGTGGGTATGGAAGTGCAGATAGTGGATATAACAATGACGGTGTAAAGTGGCGGTTATGGAAGAATGCTAATAGATACATGCCATTAAAACTATTCATTGAAAACTCTTATTGGAACTTGTACCTATCATTTCTTACTGCGAGTGGCTATATGAGTATGGTGTTGATGGCGTTGCGACAACAGAATATGGAGTCACATCAACGATCTTAACCAGAATGTCAACATCAATATTGCTAATTTTGTCGACCAAAAGTGCATAAATCTAAGGAATACTTGGGAATAGATCCACATGATTATGTTACAGTTACATACATATTATAATTGTCCTGGCTACGGGAAGTAATGTCCTTGATACTTATTGCTCTTGTTAATGGAACACTTGTTTACATAAATCGCAGAGCTCTAAGGGGATCTAGTCTATGGGAAGGTGGCAGATCACATAGAATATTCAATGTTGGGAAAGCTCATGTTTCAAAACTAGATAAGAATTCAAAGGATAAGGTGTTATTCAAAGGTGTCATTGGGTGTGAAGAAACTAAGAGAAAAATTATGGAGTTTTTTTCACTTCTTGAAAAATACAAAAAGGGTATCAAGAATTAGGTGCCAATATCTCTAAAGGGGCACTCTTAGTAGGTCCTCCTAGCACAGGTAAAACACTTCTTGAAAATGTTGTGGCTGGCGAATTTTTAGTCCCCTTTCTTTCAATATGTGGTTCCTATTTTATGGAAATGTTTGTTGGTGTTGGGCCTTCTCAGGTAAGATATTTGTTTACTCAAGCAAGACGATATTTACCTAGTATCATCTTTATTGATGAAATAAGTGCAAGAGGTCGTGGCATGATTGGAGGAAATGATGAAAGGGAGAGCACACTTAATTAGTTACTTATAGAGATGGATGGATTTGGAACAACAATTGGGGTAATTGAAGAATATATTCATATAAAAAATATTCCTATTTTTCAAAGAGGGTGGACACCATGTAGACTTGAGGTGTCAAGAGCCCCAAAATCCTCTTCAACTTAATTCCTTCTTGGTTATTGGTTCCAGATTTGGGACTAGATTTGGAGGTAGTTGTTGAAAAACTAGTTCCATGATTGAAGGAATTACTTATTCAACATTCAGAGGATATAATCAATGGTTGAAGACATTAACTAGGGGGGTTTTGGGCAGAAAGATTGCATTATTTGTTGTAAAACATGTATGGTTGTTGTATATCTTTTCAGTCGGCTAGATTAATGTATTGGATTCATTGCTCAATAATAATTGGAGCCATGTCTTCTCTTCTTTTTATTTTTTAATATTCTTATTATGACATCATTGTTCATTTCTATTTTACAGTAAAATCATTATTAGGGTTAAAGAAGTAACAATTTGGTACAACTTCCACTCTTAAAATTATAAAATAATCATTTGTGACAAATAATTTCCTATGTCTTACTATGAGTAAGACAAGACCTTTGTTTTAACATGTTTTGCTGGATCATAACCCTGATATATTGTCTTATATGAATTCACTGTCCTTTTGTTGGATTCATCATTGTCAATGCCCAGTAAATGGTCATTTCTTCATCTCAGATTTATAGATATTGCATTCACCCTCTATATTGTTGAGATTCAATTGTCTTCTCTTTTCTTCAATCTTTCATAATTAATTTTTAGTGCTCGAATTGATTAAGACTCCATGCCCAATGTATTAAGCCTCTGATCTGAGAATTTTATGACCTTTATTTCAGTCTGTTGTCCTATATATTAAACCTTTTTTATATTTTATTTATCATATTAAATATGGTCACTGCACTTTTATGTTCAAGTGTTGGTTGGTGAGAGTGAGTAGAAACTATTTCGAAATCATACGAGGGAGCCCCTTTTGGATGAAAGGGCCATCTTCTAGTCCAAAGTTTCATTGAAAAAGTGGTAGTAATTTATCTTTTGCAGTCAAGAGAAATCTCTAGTAACAATAGGCATCAAACTACTGAAAAATATCTTTTCAATTTGAAAGAAGAGATTGGAATAAAGCCACGAAGAATGCCACCTCACCTATGGAAGTTGGAATATAATAGAAAACATCAAGATAAGCAATTAGCCTATGTATCATATATATTAATGTTTTATAATTTTAATTTTTATTTAATTATGTTTACTGTATCTAACAATTATTGTTGTAATCTCACTTATTCTTCATAAATGTTGTCAAGGCATTAATGGGCTTCCACGAGGAATGAAAAGTTACCCTATACAATTCAGTAGGTTTTTGTACTATGAACACTTACAAATAACTAATTTGTTTGATACAATGCATATCGAGAAGAATGTAACATAAACATTATGGATAATCTTAGATGGAAGGAAAAATAAAGAAAAAATTGTAAAAAAATGTAGTGACATTTAAGAAACCAATCATGCAATGCAAAATGTGATTCATTCAAATAACAATGGACATTGAGATAATCTTCCATGGTTATTTATAGAGCAACAAAGCAATGTTATAAAAGAGGTCATTAGGAAAATTAAATTTCCAATGGGATTTGCTTCAAACATAAATAATATCTTAACACAGAAAGGTGAATTTGGTAGGGTAAAAACTCAT
>ML849122.1:16363-33107 GCA_009831015.1 Picea engelmannii
GACTGATAGTCTTAAAAGTGAACATGAGTATCGTTTTGATGGGTTTCTTGAAAAAAATACCCTTTCAATACGATGGATCCTCTTTCATATATAAAACCGTTATCATCAAAATCTTCTAATAACCTCATCTTTTGTTCTATGCATCACATCAAATAATATTTCACATTTTCAGTGTTGTCTACAAGTGCAACCATGACAAAGACATCTCCTGCAAATAATTTGATATGTTGGACAACAAGTAGTTCGTGTTATATTATCACACAAGTACATCTACAAGTTATTTGAAAAAAATTAAACATAAAAATTACCTTCTCTAACAAGATCAAAAACTCGATCGCCATCAACTAACACTATAGTTTCATTTGATTCCATATTCTCTGAGCTTGCAAGTGGAATTTTCCCTTTTATATTAAATTCAGTATGTCTCCAAGCTTTAACATATTCTTTATTTTCGTTTTCGCAAATCTCTATGGATTCTGTGTCCTCTATGCAAACTGAACAAAAATAAGACTCATTTCTTCTATCAAATGCAAACACATTTTGATAGCGTTTTGTTTTAACCGAAGGCATTTTTCGTGTCCCATGTATTGTATCGGATTCATATGGGATTGATCTATTTACATCTTGGATTCCAACATACCAAAAAAACGTACACAAGACAAAAAATTGTTAACTTGAAATCTCTCAAGAAGATGATTGAAGATTGAATATAAATTTGAACATGTGGATAAAAATATCCTATGTACATGTGTAACATGTATATATAAGCACACTTGCGCACATCCCTTGACGAATTATTTTCATATCTCAGCGTTGTTTTTCACCATTCAACACCTTGATCAACGAATTCAAATCGATCGGCATGAGGGTTCATCTGATACCTTCGAAGTGCTCATTTTACACATAACCCTGCACCGTCGTTCTCTCCTTTTCCATGACCAGTCTAAAAAACATTCCAACAATGTGGAATGTTTTATTTTTTATGAATATGACACAACCAATAGAATGATCATGAATATTTGAACTGACCCGCACACCCATATGACCATATCCGATGTCGATCGAATCTGATCCCGCTTTCTTTCAATGAATCATAAAATTTATCAAAACAATGTTGTACATAATGTGTGTCATGTGCTTGATCATCACTTATATAAAAGTGACATTCTTTAATAACATGCTGATCGTTGTTGGTTTTTTCTATGTTTTCAAGACTTCGTTGAGCATGTCTATATCGAACATGGACAAGTATAGTGACTTGATTAGAATGATAGTATTCAATTTGTATTTCTTTTTGTGCAGTGAATTTGTAATTCTTTGCAAAACCAACTACAGAAAAAATTGTCCTTGGTGGAAATACTTCACAGGATTGTTTGAATTGTAGGTCTTGCCATCGAGCTCTATGTGAATTCTTGGTGTATTTATAAATTTATTCCTCAAACTTCTTCAAAAAATCTATCACACTGATTTTATCTAGTTTCAAATCAATCATTTTGGAAATAACATTTGAAGAATGTGGAGCTGTGTTGTTGATATATTCATATCTTTTCCAATTGAGTGTTATATTAGAAAATGATTGATCATTCATATCAATAGGATATTTTGAGCGAAACAAACTTAGATTTCTACAACGATCACATTTCTTTCCACCAACACATTTTTTTTGGTAAAATAATTCATCACATTCTCTCTCACATATAATTTTAGATATAAAAGCACGAAATGTGGACGGAGGAGGTGAACTTGGCCATAAAGTTTTACCAAAATCATGAAAAGTGTCGTAATATAACTCAAATTCGACATGATAATGACAACAACAAGTGTCACAAATAGTGATGGGTCTAACAAACCATGGTTTTTGTTGCACAAATGTATTGATGAAAATTTTAACTTTTTTGTGCTCTTCTTTAAACTTATTGAACAATTCTATCTGTGTCATTGGAAATATATGTTTTGGATGTTCTTCATATTGTTTTTGTGCTATTCTTCATCGCAACACATACCTTGTATGTGGTTAAACACGATATTCTTTCAACCAACAATTATGGGCCAATTCTTTAACATTTTCTGCAAGTCTATCTTTGTAGGGTTGTCTAGAAATCACTGTCTAACAAGAAAGTTCATCATTTGCATCTATTTGCAATCAAATTTTTCTATGTTTGTACAATATTTTTCTTGACGTTCCCATCATTTTTTCCATGTGTCATGCCAAACAATCTTTTATATTTCTAGATGAAACAACTATTGTTTGTATCACTCTACGTGCAACATTGCCATCTTTTTTTCGAGATTTTCCAAAAGCTTTTAATACACTAGTTATATTGTCAAAGACATTCTGTTTCACCTTTGTATCTTTTTTCGACTTTTGAATACCCAATAATGATGTAGCTTATTTTAAATTTCTTGACTTTATTAGACAAAGTAAAATTTGATCTTGTACTGTTACTGATTCATCTTTGAAAAAATTATTATACATATTCTTATTTCGATATCTTATATAATGCGTATCTTCTTTCTTCCCAAATTTGTCAGTATTAACATTTTCTAATATTTCATCATCAATGTTGATGGATTCTCCTGAAGATTTCAATTTAAAGTTTATTTTAAAAAACAAAATCCGAGCTATAAATTCACTAAACTATATACAAGTGTTCATCTTGTATTATCTAAATTTACATTCATACCTATAGGTGATTCTCTTCTTCTTCAATTTTGGTTTCAACGTCTTCATCAACGTATGAGACAAATCTATTTATGTTTTTTGAAAAACATCAAATAGTAATTACAATCAATTATATTAAACAATATTTTAAATTTGAATTCTATACTTTTAATGTAGAAAATATGTGCATGCATACCTAGTTGGACTTCTTCTTGTTGAAAATCTCTATTTACATTATCATCGTTTCTTTCTTAAATATTTGCACATTCTCGTTTATTTCTCCAATAATGCTCTTTCCTTTGATCGTTATGGTGAGTTTCATCTTGAGTGCAATCAAATTTTCTCTTGCGCAAACTTTTGTTTCCCATGAGTAAAGTTATCTGTAAAATTTAAAAAAAATATCAACATTTCAGAATAGTCTCAGAAAAACTTCATTGTCACAAAAATTATTAAAAAATAATATCAATAATTTTATGTTCAATGAACACTTCAGCTTGAAAAAATGTTCAACATTTAGCTTTTAATATATAAATTGTTATTCCAATAAAAACTTGAACTTAAAAAAAAATGAACTTTTTTTTTGCATTCAAAACATCAATTACCCTATTAAAAAAAAACAAGAAACATGATTCGAAACTTTGTTTAGGTACTCTATAAAAACATGAAACAAGCGAGTGAATTGTGTTAAATGTGTTTGGCCGAAAACATATTTATACGATTTGGCACGAAGTGAAATGATACGATGTCTCTTCATTGTTTCCGGCCGACGAAATTCTCTCACCCATCCTTCAGCCGAAAAAATGTTTTTTCAACCAAAAACCTAGGAAACCGTTTAATTTTAACAAGTTTTGCTAGAATTGTGTTTTCCGGTTAAAAAAAAATTCTTTCGGCCAAAAACTAGCGAATGGGATTATTTGCAGGAACCAGAGAATTCCCTCTATCTTACCTGAACTTTGGAGGTTGCAAATTCCTGCATATACTCATAATTTAGTTTCGAAAATGATACCAACATTTGCAAAATTGAATCTACTTTCAATGGATATATTTTTCTTTCATTTTCATTATTTTTATCTAATTTTATTTAATTTTTAAAAAAAATCACTACATAATATTTTCAGCTGACATTATGATTCAATGAAATGAAATGTTCATATCTCTACAAATACATAGTGAAAAATTTAGAAAAAATTATATTCATAATCCTTAAACTGATCTTTTCAAAAGGTTATTTTTATATTTTACTTTTAAGTAAAAATTAAGATAGATACAAGGTGGGGGAAAACATGTGTTTAAAATCTGCAACGTTTTCATCTTGGTCAACTTCAAAAAATTCTATAAATTATAATATTCATCCATTATATTCAAAATTATAGTCATAATAAAATAGAGTCTCTATAGATTGTTGCAGTATATTTCATTTGTTAAAAACAAAAGTTTAATAATAGATACATTGTTGGGGGAAAAAATAACTCATTATCATTCCTCTCATGTTTAAGGAACATATTGTTAAACACTTGTCAAATTAACATATTAAATCTCGATTTTTTTTTTTTGAAAAATAGTCAATGGAAAGCTAACAAAATTATTCACAAGTTTTGTTTTTACTATAAAGTGAAATTATAAATAAAAAAAATACTTTTGTATACCGAAAGTTGACGAACTTGTGAAAATATAGTTTTTTTTTTCTCATAAAACAAGCAAAATAGACACCCATCTTCAGGATTTCACCCACGAAGATATGAGTGCATGCCACCAATATACTTCAGAAGAGTTTCATGAGTATACAATGGAATTCCTAGGGATAATTCCTTCTTTTTTAATTCATGTGTATACTCCTGAATATTCTGGCCTTTACCTTGTCTCATATGCTTCCATTCGATCATCGTTATTTGCGTATGTGCCAGTGGATATAATTGTTTCCTTATCGCCTTAGTAAATTTATCCCAAGAAGAGATTACTTTACCTTTTTGAACAATATCAACTTGCATCTTACTCTCCCACCATATTAAGGCAGTGCCTCTTAATCGAAGAGAAACTAATTGTATCTTTGCATCCTCCTCCATGATCCTTTGAACCCTGCAATATACCTCTATTTGGTTGATCCAATTGTCCAATTTATCGACATTTCATTCTCTACCATAGGTTGACAACTCGAACTTAACATCCAATTTTAGTAATGGCATATTATGCTCAAACTTATTAGAGGAATTTTTTTGATGAGAATAATGTTTACTTGCTTCAGAAGAAATCGATGACGACGATGAGAAAGGAGAACGAGGCTCTGAAGGTCCACTACCTTCACCTCCTCCTTCTTCTTTACCGAAGATTCTTTGCTTGTAGGATTTTGAATTATTTGTTCTAACTCATCTATTGTTTCTTTCAAATATTGAAGCGTACCTATGATCTCTTCATGATTCATGGGATGATCTTCTTCTTCTAATTTTTCAGAAGCCATCTTATGTCTTCGAAATCTCTTTCCAATTTTAGAATTATAACTTGCAAGTTTTCCTTTACCAAGTTTAAGTTTGGATTTTGTAGGCATCCACTTGAAAAATAATTGTCAAACCTGGCTTTGATACCAACTTGATATGAAAAATCCATAGATTTTGATAATTTAAACTACACATAAACATTTACTTGATTCTAGAAATAAAATCATCACTCTATTTTTTTGCAAATTACATGTGAATAACTTATCTAACCAAATCCACTTTAATGATAATGACTTGAAAAATAAATGAGTTTGAAATGAACAACGATAATATAATCACATACAAAAGTTGGAAAAAGCAAAGTTCACCCAATTTGGGCTACCTCTCCGGGTCCACTTCCAATAGAGACCTTTTTTTATTAATGTTCAAATGCTTGCATTTTACAATGGCCTTTTTACACATTGATCAAATGAAGAAACATATCACACGATTGGATTCCTGGAAAAAAATCGTGTAAAATTGATATAAAATACTTGAAATTCCATCAAGGTGCCATTTGGCATACTTTACGGTGTAGCCTCACAACTTTGGTACCCTCAGGCATGAGTTATGAGACCAAATTTTCATTAAATGTGTGTACAATCCTTGGATCATGCACCCATTAAATAGGCATGGGATGTAACATCCCGCTCTTGCGCATAGCTGATTGGACTTATTCTTTGAGGACACTTGAGTGAAAGTGATCCAATTCATTATATATTGACTGTTTTGATTATGATTATGAGATGTTGAGGATCTGATGATGTGTTGTCTTGTTATATTTATATTGACATGTGCTATTGATTGGTTTTCCTGAGTGTGAAGGACTCTGAACGTTAGAGGAGGTTGATGGCATCAAGGGATCTCCTTGGACTCCAGATTGAGTAAGGGAGTGGATTGTTATGGTTGAATGTTTTTGATATTACAGATGTGACATATGACTAGATATTATGATGTTGATTGATTATAGCTGACATGATTCATTGATGGATGCAGGTTGACGATATCTTTCCAAACAGACTCACATTTTGAGTAAAGGGGTCACGCATGACAACCAGAGACATTGAGGGAGATGTGTGGTAGCAGCCCTCAACCTACTAGCACTCCCGTCGTGGCTTGAACTGTAGGTTAATGATCACCTAGTTCCTGAGATTCACGATTCTATGAGGGAAAACTGTGACAATCGCTCACGATGATTCTAAGGGGTGCACAATAAGACAGGCTCCTTATTCCTTAGAGCTCCTTAGTCTCCCACAAGGTCACCTAACGGAGTATTGACTTCAGGGATTTGACATCTACCAAATTCATTCAATAGGAAAGTGGCACCCTTGGAGCACGTAGTGCGTCTTGAAGGGCATGTCACACAAATAAAATCAGAATGCAGGCGAGTGGAACCCTTGTAGCACGTAGTGCATCCTGAATGACACACTGCAATTTAAACTATGGTAAGTTAATAAACTTGGAGTGGTGGATCTAACCCATTCCATTTTCCTTCCTAAGGTGGCTAGTCATAACGTTCCTTTAGAAGCTTCCTGTTGAAAACCAAATGCTCTAGTGTCCTGAGAGAAGGATCGATCTCACCCAACGAACGCATTCTCTCCCTCCTTATCATCGCATGACCTGCATGTTGATCCCGCTTCCATGCTCACCGTCACCTGTAGCGAATGATTTTTAATTTGCTTGTGGCAGTGATCTAAGGCTTTTACCCGACTGAAAAGTAGGAACTCGGGCTGTGGATTTATCGATGGTGGAAATGATATATTATTGGGTAGAGATGTCAAGATGGAGGCAATAATTATGGCATGGGCGGATCCCTATTTCTTTCTGCATATTGGAGTAAATGTTAGTGGCGATATCCCTTTTGTTAATGTTCTGAAATTTCAGAGTATTTAATTGCCATGGCTATTTTTTTACGTAACAAATTTATTGTTGTAATAAAGGATGTTGTGTTGACAAATGTGATTAAACAACTGTTAAACCCATTTTAAATTTTTATATAACAATCATATAACATTGCAATAATGATCAACGATTTTAGTTGTTTAATAGTTGGCATCAACATTATTAGTTTTGGTTCATTTATGATATCACTATTAATCTTGCATAGAGTTTTATGTTGTGTTATTTGGGCATTTTTTTAATAATGTATAAACCAGGTTGATAATTGTCATTGCCACTGCCACGATATCAATATTAATTATTGCACAGAGTTTTACATATGTTGTCTAGGTATTAGTAATGATGTATAAACGAGGTTGATCATTAATTAGTATGATTATGGTATCAGTTGATTTTCTTAATGGGAGTAAAAACAAATTCGTTATTGTCAATCTAGAGCATTAGTATTAATTAAGTGAATGTTAGGATATAAAAATGTTAATAAAGGGTGTTGATTCAATGATGGTTGTGATTTTTATGATTTTCATATAATAATGGGTTGATGTTATTGATTTATCTAATTTATTGTGAAGCAATTTTTAATGTTTTCTCACGAAATCGTCACTAAATACTGCACATTTGCATGACTTTGAGCAAGGCTCTCTGTTGGCCCTTGACCAACTTTTGAAGTTACTTGGTTATATTTGACTGTTTTTGGGACTTCGATAGCCTGTCGAAGATGGAGCGTCAGATGAAGAAGATATCAAGGGATCTCGGCCCACTTTCGGGTCCCTTTTTGGGTTTCGGGAATATTTAATGGGAAAGGGATGTCGGCCCATGGGTTTACCCACACTTAGGCCCATTTTGTATGTATAAATAGACATATAGGCATCTAGTAGAGAAAAAATAATTTTATTGTATCTATGTGATATATGCTAAGTGCCAAGAAGGGATTTGTGTGATCTAGAGCTTTGTGCATTCTGTATAAACCTACAAACCTTAGTGCAAGTCCCTGTGTGAAGACATAGAAGGATTTGTGCTGAAAGGCAAGAAAGAAGGATCTAGCGGGCTGTGCAGATCTTCTGTCATGTGAAAAGTAAGGGTTCCTATAGCTTTGTGCTTGTAACTGATTGGCCGATGATAATATAGAAGAAGAGTTGGTGGACGTAGCCCCAGGGTGGGGGTGAACCACATAAATCTATGTTTTATGCTTTGTGCCTTGACTTGTTGTGCTTATCTCTACTTTTGCTAAGTGCTTATCTCTGCTTTTGCTAAGTGCTTTGATATATTTAGATGGATATATTTATGGTTTGTGCTTATTAGATAGGTATTCATAGTAGATCTAATATGTGTGAAGATTCTTAGTGTTGAACTAATGGATTTGACCTATTTACTGTTGCTAAGTGCTAAGTTACCTCATATATAAGTGACTACTGTGATGCTCTGTGCTATCTGCGAAGTATAATAAGGACTGAATATTGATGAATAATCGATGCTAAGTTCTCTATAAGCGATATAATCACATATCTGTGTCCTAGCTAAGGTTGTAGACATTTGAGTCCTGCAACCACCCCTGCCTCTACCTCTAGTGAGACTTCATCTGCTTCGCAGGTGTTGCCGAAAGGGATAGTAGTTAGGTTTTTGTTGGTGTGCACTTGTAGAGTTGAACCTTGGGTCTGCCCCTGTGCCAACAAATGGTTCCGTTGCTGGGACCTGAAATTGTGATTGTTGGGAACTGAGGAAGAAGACACTTTGTGAAAAGATTCATCTTGAAACTGTGGAATCTCTATGCATGGATCTGTGCCCTAGTGCATAGTAATCCACTTGATCTGAAAAGCTCTGTGCTAAAGAAGGGAAGGACATATCTGAAGAAAAGAAGCAAGATCTGAACACTTTGTGCTTTAAGAAAGGTAAAAGTGGAAGTTTCTGAAGAAGAGAGGTTAGATCTACAGAAAAGAAGTAAGACATGTAAACTCTATGCTCTAATAAAGGTAAGAATAAATAAAAGGTCTTAGATCTGGAAGATTTGTGCTCTATAGAAGTAAAATAAGTGAAAATTTTTGTTTCTAGAGTATGGATCTAGGTATGTTTGATAGATTATGTCCTGGCTTAAAACTAGGGCTCTGATATATGAAAGAAATCTTGATATGAATAGATCTAATAAGAATAGTGATAGATATGTTATACCTATGGATAGAAAGAATGTTTGGACTAACAAATGGATGCAAGATCCTAGAGAGAATTTTTTGCAGACTAGCTACCATGATCCTAGTGCGTAGTATAGAAGAAGTTGGGGATCATTTAAAAGGAAGAGAGGATTAACCCTATGTTACAGTTGTAGAAGATCGGGACATCTAGATAAGAAATGCCCTGGTGGAAGACCTAGTTGTCTTTGTTGCAAAGCTTTGGACCATGAAGTATTGGATTGCCCTAGAATGATTGCTAAGCTCGAAAGAATGAATTTGAATGAAGAAAACCCTAAGGTAGATCCATAAATAGTAGAACCCCAACAAGAATCAGAGAAGGTATTGCTGTAGATGAAAGACACCTTGAACAATCATCGACATATTAAGCTACTAGAGATTTTTAAAGAAAAATAATGCATTGAAGCATGAATAGGAGACTTTGACATTGACTCTGTCCTTGATGAAGAAACACCAGTGAACATTATGCCAGAAAGAACTTGGGAAGCCATAGGGAAGCCTGATATGACCCATTCATTAGGAGGAATATGAATATTTGGAGGAAAAATGGTTAACCTATGTGGAAGGCTCACTCAGATATCTATGAATGTCAATGGAACTTCGACAGAAGAAGATTTTGAGATTATCAAGTTTATTGAGGATAGCACCATGTTTACTATGTTACTTGGAAAACCTTGGATTGAGAGAGATCAAGCCAGAAAGAAGGAAGAAGAAAAGGTATTACAATAGCAGAGACAAGAGCTAAAATATTTCATGACCAGAAGGATCGTGCAGTTGATTGAAGAGAAGGAGAACAAATAGAAGCTATTTGACACTAGAAGCCCAGATATCAAAACTACAAGAACATTAGATACAAGAACACTAGAATTGAGACAGAGACAAGAACAAAGCACAAAGACGACATTGCGAATGCCAAGCTAATTCTGAGCATTCTACTTTCCTACCTACCCCCTCTAAGCAGCGCCATCAACCTAGACAATGTGCCCAAAGATTTTGACTATGCTTTGGTCACAATGTACCTCCCGAAAGGGATATGCGTAGTTCGAGCCGACCAAGATAAGCTCGCAGCGTTGAAGTTCAATGACTTCAACCTTGGCAACAAGAAGTCTTACAACATGCTCACCCTACACAAGTATCTGACCAAGACTAAAGGTAAAAAATTGAAGATTATCCCACACCCATGGTCCCAGAACCTCACGCAGTCCACAATGCTCAATGTGATGAAGATCTCGCACTTCAGACGACATCAGGAGGTGAATTCATGTGTAAAGTTACTATTGTTGTGCTATCACAGAGGTTACTTATGGTTGAACCATCACATCACTGTGGATCCAAACTTGATCAATCGGATCACAAGGCTAAGCATGTAGGGCCTTGACCCACAAGATTTTTACCTTGGAAAGACCTCAGATCGAGCATTAACGTAGAGAATCAAAAAGACTTATGGCGATATCGAGAAGGGCATGCAAGGTTACAAGGTAACCTCTATCTAGAACGATGCAGTGCGCCTCACATGTCAGCTGATTGTAGGCAAGATAGTTCCCAAGAACCGGCCCACCCAAGTGACTGGATTCGTAGTTGATCTCACAGGAAAGTGCATGGAGGGACTACAGATGAATTGGGTGAAGTACCTTGTAAACTAGATGGAGCTTGATTGCAGAGAAGCGCAAGACCAAGGGCATGAGTTCCACTTTAGCTGGCTTCTCATCCTAATTGCATTCATTGCATGGGAAATGCCATAAGGTGTGACCTTCCCAGACATCAAGCCCTTCAAACCTCCGGCCATGAATTTTTGTACGCTATGGTACTCTAATGATATGAACAAGCAGTGGTAGTCCAATGCCTTCTTCCATACTTACTACAACCAGTTGAAACAAGCCATCTAGTCCAAGCCTCGGATGACCCCAAATACCCTCCACAAGTTTTGACCCTTAATGAAGTTCAGCGTGGACCGCCACTTCATTTATATAACAACACGTGTTGATGAGCACAAGCAACAGTTGCAGTCATATTACAAGCTAACAGAGGAAGACTTAGAGTAAATCACTAAGGAAGGGTCGACGGACCTCCTTATTCTAGCCAACCCTATGGAGTTTTCTGATGTAGATAGCCCATAAGCTGTGCAGGATACACCCAGACCAAGCAAGATGAAGAATCCTGAAGAGTTTCATGATGTAGATGACACATCTGTGAGGACTGCATCCATTTCACCAGATGAAGGGGGTGATGGCGAAGAGATCGAAGGTGCATAAATTGAACAACAGAAAGGTGAAGTACCACCACCTAGGGATGAAGAAGAATCATCAAAGAAAAGGAAGGTCTCACCTATGAAATATTCCTTCCGAAAGAAACCTAGAACCCCTCTAAACAAGATGTGGACTACCCTCAGATTGGATGATTTCAATTTCATCATTGCAGCTGTGAACGATGCTTCACGGGAGGTATTAGAGAATCAAGAGGTGAAGCAGGAGAAGATGTATAATCGCATCGATATTTAACTCCAAGGAGTGCAACAGGCACTCTAGTCTAGCCGCGTAGTCTCCACGGCGCCTCTGACTGCAGGAACAATAGAAACAAAAGATGAGTCGGCCCAATTGCACTAGATTGCCGATAAAGTTGAAGCTCGCCTTATACGAGATAAGGAAGAGACAAGGCAAGCCATCTAGGCTTTGACATCGGTACAGGGATTACTTTTCGAGCAACGTAGTGGTGTTGAATGAGAAAAACTTGCTCTTCAAGCATAGTGGGAGAATGAGAAAGTAGAGATACAATAGAGAAAGGAGCAGTTGATCGTAGAGCAGCTAGAAGTAAAGGAACTGGTCAGTAGAGGAATTTGGTCTGTGACCGTCATATAAGTGAAAGATGAAGAACGGATTATACAGTAGGTGGCATAGCTCGAAGAAGTGATCCAACAACTTCAGCAGCGCATCGCCGACCTGGAACTTCGTAATGTGCCTGAGAACCCTCAAGAAATAAGATACCTAAGAGAGGAAACTACTCACAGCGCAGTTGGCAAAATGAAATCTCTTACCTTGGAGTGCAAGAAGCTGAGCTCTAGGAGTGCTCAGACATATGAAAACCTCACAGAGAATCTAGAGTTACAAGCATTGGAGTCGTAGCTCCAAGAAGCGAAGCAACATGCAGATACGTTATAGGCACAGCTAAAGACCTTGTCACCAGTCGAGAGAATGAAGAGGTTTCCAGAGAAATGCACGTCCTAGAAACATATCCACACGATCCAAACCAAAGTGATGAAAGTATCTCAACGACTTCAACCAGTGCAAGAGAAGGCATGCCAACTGTTCACTGAAGTTGAAAGCCAAGGAGTAGAACTTGAACAAGTTGTGAGTTCAACAGAACAACGCCTAGAAAGACCAGTCAATGATGCACTCATCCAGAAGTTCACTGAGGAAGAAGTAGTAGTAGTGCAACAAGTTCAAGTAGCTCGAGGCATTCGAGGTGGAATTTCTTAGACCAGAATGACTCGGGACGAGTCAAAGGTGAGTGTTGGGGGCCTGTTGGCCCTTGATCAAGTTTTGAGTTACTTGGTCATATTTGACCATTTTTGGGACTTTGACAACCTGTCAAAGATGGAGTGCTAGATGAAGAAGATATCAAGGGATATCGACCCACTTTCAGGTCCCTTTTTGGGTTTTGGGAATATGTAATGGGAAAGGGATGTCGACCCGTGGGTTTACCCATAGTTAGGCCCATTTTGTATGTATAAATAGACATATAGGCATCTAGTAGAGAGAAAATGATTGTATTGTATCTATGTGATATAGGCTAAGTGCCAAGAAGGGATCCGTGTGATCAAGAGCTTTGTGCATTCTGTATAGACCTGCAGAGCTTAGTGTAAGTCCGCATGTGAAGACATAGAAGGATTTGTGTTGAAAGGTAGGGAAGAAGGATCTAGCAAGCTGCTCAGATTTTCTGTCTTGTATGAAGTAAGGGTTCCTACGGATTTGTTATTGTAACCAATTGGCCGATGATAATATAGAAGAAGAGTTGGTGGACGTAGCCCCAGGGTGGGGGGAACCACATAAATCTGTGTGTTATGCTTTGTGCCTTGACTTGTTGTGCTTATCTCTGATTTTGCTAAGTGCTTTGATATATTTAGATGGATATATTTATGCTTTGTGCTGATTAGATAAGTATGCATAGTAGATCTGATATGTGTGAAGATACTTAGTGCTGAACTATTGGATCTAACTTGTTTACTATTTCTAAGCGCTAAGTTACCTTAGATCTAAGTGACTACTGCGATGCTCTGTGCTATCTGCGAAGTCTAATAAGAATTGAATATTGATGAATAATCGATGCTAAGTGCTCTATAAATGATATAATCGCAGGTCTGTGTCCTAGCTAAGGTTTCATACGTTTGAGTCCTGCAACCACCCCTGCCTCTACCTCGGGTGAGACTTCATCTGCTTCGCAGGTGTTGCCAAAAGGGTCGGTAGTTAGGGTTTTGTTGGTGCGCTCTTGTAGCATTGAACCTTGGGTCTGCCCCTATGCTAACACTATCCGATGCTTGTCTCCCCCCCATTTTCATTTAAATCCTTGGAATTTAAGATTTGATTTCATTGTAGGGCTTTAGAACCCAAGAAGTAAAAATTTATAAATGAGTTTATTGGAAACATAAACCCTTGAATGGAAAGTATAATGTTGCTTGAATATGGTTAGGTGCTTCTACTTTTAGATAGTGATTGGTTACTTATGTTGTGATTTAGTCTTTATGATGATAATTTCTAATGAATTACATCTAGTCGTTGCGCTAATTAAATGTATCGATTATAGTCACCATGCATCCATGTTTTCTTTATTGTTTAGCGTGCCTTCATCACACGAGGTCATATAACGTATGACAGTGGAAGTTGGATTTCAGGCACATTGGATTTTATTTTGGTTGAAGGTTTATAATTATTTTTTTTGCACTTGGGTCCCTAGCGCACTTGTCTCAATGTGGCAACGTGATACCTTATGATTGGATCATTGTGTGCATTGATCGATAAGTGCATATGAAACCTAGCTTAGGGTAATGCACCTCCTGATGTGGATGATGTTTTTTTTATGAGTAAGGTTGTGCTTGTTTTGTAATGTTTAATGTGATTGTCTCCCACTCACTGGGAATGTTCTAGCTGCATGCATCATTGAAGCTATTGCATTTGGATGGATTGATGTTGATTTTTAGCTTAGTAGGCATGTTCTTTCTTGTGTTGGGTGGGATGTAGACACCTCCTTATTCCTTAGAACACTCACCAGCCTTGAGACCTTAAATGGTCAAAATCGATGGGAACTTGGGCTTGAGAATTTCTTATGTGTCCTGGAGGTCCTAACCTTGCAGGGTAGGATAGATGGTTAGTCATCTTTATTTTTTTCTGATTGATTATCGTAAGTTGCATCCAACTGCTTGATGTTATAGTATGCTAGGTCATTATGTTTGTTTGTTTCCTGAATTGCATGCATTGTGTTTGTCGTTGAGTTGTGATGATTGATTGTATTGTCATTATTATTTTCCTACAAAAAAAAATTTGTACTCGTTATGCTTGCTTGTTTTCGTAACGACGAGGAATGTTACAAATGGTATCAGAGCCGGTTCGACCTGTGACTTGGGATCACCACATCTTCCATTGATTAGATATTTGATTATAAATTTCACTAATTAAATTGATTTTTTTTCGTGCAGGTAATCATGGTTAGAGGACACCGTGAAGGTAGACCATGAGTTGTTAGGGGAGGAGGCGTGACGCTCCCAATAACATCCACGCTCGAGGGGTCTAACCCCCATGGAGATGAACATGTTTTCAGGAAGGAATATGTAGTTGTGGGCGATGTGGTTGGGATGACGAGGTCCTTTCAGAGGATGTGTGAGGCACTGATTAATCGTTTGGATAGAGATGAGGCTAGGGAATTGACACCTTCTGAGGGTCCACCATGTGCCCTGGTCGGTACTAGTAGTATTCATTGTGAACTCGAGAAGGTCAAGTTTCTTGATTTCTTTGGTGCCCCGGACGACACAACTGTTGAGGCATGGTTGGAGAATATGGAGATCTTCTTTTCACTTTGCGACTATACCTCCAACATGAAGTTTTGCATGGTGGTATTTCAACTGAAAGGGAGCGCTCTTCTCTGGTGGAAGACACTCCTACTACAATTGAAAATGGTCTTCGAAGACGTGTCATGGGAATTGTTCAAGGAATGGTTCCGAGAGAGGTATCTATCTGAGAAATTCATTGGGTGT
This sequence comes from Picea engelmannii, assembly GCA_009831015.1. Taxonomy (NCBI): domain Eukaryota; kingdom Viridiplantae; phylum Streptophyta; class Pinopsida; order Pinales; family Pinaceae; genus Picea; species Picea engelmannii. The sequence goes on from ML849122.1 coordinate 31,820, forward strand.
CATCTCAACGAGTTCAATGCCTTATGACAGGGTGGTCATACGGTGCCCGAGTACAAGTCTCATTTCATGGAGATGATTCGGTATGCTTCACACCTGAGTACTGAGAAAATTAAGGTCAACAAGTTTGTGTTCAGCCTTAATGTCAACATTCGTGCAAAGGTGAGGATTTTGATGCCTCAAAACTTGCATGATGTTGTCCAGAAGGCCCTCATAGCAGAGGAGGATATCATTAGTGGGGGTCAAAGTAGGACGCTAGTGAGACCAGTAGGACATGTGTCATCTGGTGCGCAACAACATTAGACACTAGCTAGACATCCACAATAATATCATGGCATCCTGAGAGGATCCACTTTCACTACACCTCGACGATGAGTGCCTTAGCAATGAACTCCTTACAGAGGACCACAACGCCAACAAAAATGTTGACCGCAGTAACATCAGTTTGGGCCTATTCAGCAGAACAGACCAGGGTTCCAGGATGGTGGGCCCTCAAATTCTATTTCAGGTACTAGGAGTACTGGACCAAAGAAAGGGTGTTGGACATGTGGAGAGCCACATTACCAATGTGACTACCCATTTGAGAGGACCAGAGCATCTGGATCATCCGAACCCACTACCATGGGAGATTTGGGCAAATCCCATTGGATTCATGCAACGATGAATAATCGCCAGGCAGAGCACCAGTTGACTTTTCTCTAGATGTCAGGTACCGTCACTGACTAGACCCTTAGTATTTTTATAGATCTAGGTGCTACAGAGAGTTTTATTTCTGGTGCAGTGCTAAAAATAATTAAGGTAAAGGCAACCGAATAGGGAGAGTTTAGATTTGTAGAAATGGCTTCGGGAGCCAAACAAAAGGTTGGAGGGAAGGTTATGAGTTGTAGCCTTAACCTGGGAGAGTTTGTCACTAGGTCCAACCTGTACGTCATGATCTTAGTGTCTTATGACGTCGTGATCAGTATGGACTGGTTGGAATCGCATGAGGTGATACTCAATTGTAAGATGAAACAATTGATCTTGGTCGATGATGAGGGCCAAAGACACGTGATCATAGGTAGGAACTAGGGAATTTACCTAAGGTTCATCTCTTCCCTATAGCTATAGAAGATCATGTGCAAGGGATGCCAACTATATGTGATCCTTGCGTTAAACGAAAAAGGTGTGGCAGAAGGAATGGAAAACCTTCCGGTAGTACGAGATTTTTCAGATGTCTTCCCAGAGGAGTTACCAGGGTTGCCACCAAAGAGGGAATTGGAATTTACCATCGACCTAAGATCGGGAACTGAAC
>ML849122.1:41855-56163 GCA_009831015.1 Picea engelmannii
TTTATAGGTTGACATGTAATGTTTATAAACAGATTTCTAGATAGGCCATATATGATGATAGCAATTATTATTTTCATTTCAGTTCATAGGACAACGATTTTATTAACTAATATCACATTGATTGACAGTAATTATTTGACAACTATTTTATAAATTGTATGGAAGCGATTGATGACAATGATCCTGTACATTCCATAATGATTATTGATTGATAGCATGTTGTCGATAGCCGTTATTAATAGCTTATCAATGGAGTCATCCAGAAACTTGTTAATTTAGAAAACATTAATAAACAACAAGTAGCATCAATTTGCATTGAATAGATTTGACATGGAATTTATTTATAACAACAAAACAAATTTAAAATAGCATTAAAAATAACATTGAAATGGCACTTATATATAGACAATGAAGTAACATTGAATATAAGTGAATAGCATTGAAGGATCATTAAATATAGACATCGATCTCCTTAAGGAACAACACTATATTTTTTAAACAGTAAAGTTTTTATTGTACATCATTACTGCTAATTTCATTATTAGCTCTTGGTGTATAGACAACTAATGTATAGAGAATTAATTTAGATGGCAATGATATTTTGTGTACAACCACGATTTGTCGAGTGCAGGGAGGCTATATATAACTAGCTGATTTAATATGTAATGAAAACACATATATATTTAATGTGATACTGTAATATCACTTTTTAGATTATATAGATAGAAATTGTATTATTGTTTCAGTTTAAAACGATAACGAATTTCCTTCTTAGGAAAATGCCTATTTGATAACGGAATTGGAAATTAGTACATGGAACCAATTGTTGGGTGATAATTAATTTAATGTGTGTAGATTGATTTTTGTTGTGCAAGGAATTTATTGTGTTTTATGAATGTCATAGTCATCTTGTTGACTTGTTGATGGTTTGCTAGGGTTAGTCATCAGGGGTTAGATAGTTAACTTGATCTCCTAGCGCGTCATTTGGGCTTGTGCTGAGGGTCCAATTATGTTGTTTCACCATGGTTTCTGTCATGCTTATCATCTGGTGACGACATGATTTCTAATGAGGGGATCATTGCGTGCCCTAATAGATAGAGGCGAATGATAACTTGTCCAGAGTCTGTGCTACCTGTTGTACGCGTTGGTTCATGGTTGTGGTTGTGGTTCTTGGGTTGTATCGCCTTCATGCATTTGTTTTGTGTGCATAGAGGTTCTAGTTACTGACCGTGAGGCCGTTATGTCAGGATGGGGGATGTTGTCCTTAGCTTGTAAGCGTCATCATGCTGTGTGTCCGGTGCGTTCCTATCTTTGTTTTATGCATGTTTCGCCCAGTTGATTGTTCTTCTAGTGCATTGAGTCATTGTTGTTTGTGGTCTAATCTGCGGGTGTGGTGCTCGCTATCAAATGTGTTGTTTAGCTGTAATCGTAGTTGTCGTCCTGTTTTAAAAAAAAAAAATCTTGCTCTTTTCTTTGCTTTTAGTCATAACGACTGAGGGGTCTTACATATGGTATCAGAGTGGGTTCAACCCACAACTTGGGAACACTACGACTTTCATTTGTATGATATTTGATTATAATGTTGCTAATTAAGTTGACTTGTATTTGTGCAAGTAATCATGGTTAGAGGACGCGACAGAGGTAGACAACAGGGTGCCGGGGGAGGAGGCATGACGCCTCTAGTAGAATCCATGCTTGAGGGGTCTAACCCCTAGGGAGACTAACAAGTTATTGTGTAGGAGAAAATAGCGATGGGTGATGTGGTTGGGCTGATGAGGTCTTTTCAGCGGATGTCTGAGGCACTGATCAACCGTTTGGACAGAGATGAGTTTAGGGCACCGACACCCCCTGAGGGTCCACCATGTGCTCCAGTTGGTACTGGTATTATTGACCGTGAACTCAAGAAGGTCAAATCTACCGAGTTCATTGGTGCCCCGAATGGCGTAGCCGCCGAGGCATGGTTGGAGAATATCATGATGTGCTTTGCACTTCACGACTATACCTCCAACATGAAGGTCCGCATGGTGGTCTTTCAACTAAAGGGGAGCGCTCTTATATGGTGGAAGATGCTCCTGCCACAATTGAACATGGCTATCGAAGATGTGTCAGAGGAACTGTTTGAGGAACGGTTCCAAGAAAGGTACCTATTAAAGGAATTCACTGAGCGTTAGCTCAACGATTTCAACACCTTGTGATAGGGCGACCGTACAGTGCCCGAGTATGAGGCCCATTTTATGAATTTTCTTCAGTATGCTCTACACCTTAATACTGATAAACTTAAGGTCAACATGTTCTTGTTTGGCCTTAATGTCAGGATACATGCAAAGGTTAGGATTCTGATGCCTCAGAACTTGCATGATGTCTTCCAGAAGGCCCTTATAGCAGAGGAGGAGCTTATTAGTGGGGGTTAGATTAGGACTCCCACGAGACCCGCAGGGTAGGAGTCATTTGGTGTGCAGCATAATCAGACACCAACTAGATAGATTCTAGGGTATTGTGGCTTCCAAAGAGGATCCACTTTCACTACACCTAGACGACCAATGCCTCAGCAGTGGACACCTTATCGGGGACCACAACATCAACAACAACGTCGACTGCAACAACAACAATTTAGGCCTGTTCAATAGAACAGACCAGGATTCCAGGCTAGTGGGTCGTCAGCTTCTACTTCGGGTACTAGGAGCACTGGACCGAAGAAGGGGTGTTGGACTTGTGGGGAGCCACACTACCAACGTGACTGCCCAGTGGAGAGGACTAGAGCATATGGATCAGTCGGACCCACTAACGTGGGAGATTTGGAAAAGGCCCATAGGATTCATGCAGTGGTGAATAACTGCCAGGAAGAGCACCAGTTGATTGTGCTTGAGACATCAGGTACCGTCTCTGACCAGACCCTTAGTAATTATATAGATCCCAATGCTACTAAGAGTTTCATTTTTGGTGCAGTACTAAAAATCATTAAGGTAAAGGAAGTCAAATAGGATGAGTTTAGCTTTGTAGAGATGGCTTTGGGAGCTAAACACAAGGTTCTAGGAAAGGTTATGGGCTGTACCCTTAACCTGGGAGAGTTTATCACTAGGGCCAACCTTTATGTCATGATATTAGGATCTTATGACGTCATGATTGGTATGGACTGGTTGGAATAGCATGAGGCGATACTCAACTGTAAGACGAAACGGTTGAGCTTGGTTGATGATGAGGGATAGAGACGAGTGATTTTAGGTCGAAACCAGGGATTTTCCCTAAGGTTTATCTCTTCCTTGCAGTTACAGAAGAGCATGCATAAGGGATGTAATATTTATGAGATCCTTTCGTTAAATGAAAAGGGAGTAGTGAAAGTTCTAGAACACCTTCCGGTGGTGAGAGAGTTTGCGGACGTCTTCCCGGAAGAGATACCTGGGATGCTGCCGGAGAGGGAATTGGAATTTACCATAGACCTAAAACCAGGGACTGAACCAATAGCGAGAACGCCTTAGGGTATGTCAACCCTAGAGTTATAGGATTTGAGAATGCAACCGAAGGAGTTGCTGGACCTGAGACTTATACATCCAAGTGTGTCACCGTGGGGCACGCATGTTATTTTTATATGAAAGAAGGATAGGTCATGGAGACTCTGCATTGACTACCGTCAATTGAACAAGGCAACAATCAATAATCAATATCTGTTACCAAGTATTGATGATCTATTTGATCAGATGAAGGGTGGTACGGTGTTTTCAAATATCGATTTGCGATCGGGCTATCACTAGTTACGGACAAGGAGGATGATGTCCCTAAGACTGACTTTAAGATGAGGTTTGGACATTACGAGTTTACTATTTTACTGTTTGGACTGACAAATTCCCCAGGGGTATTTATGAGTTTGATGAACGAGGTGTTCTGCGAGTACTTGGACAAGTTGGTCCAAATATTCATTGATGATATTTTGATTTACTCTCGGATGATAGAGGAGCATGACGAGCATTTGCGCTTGGTATTACAGTGTATACAAGAGCACAAATTGTATGGGAATTTGTCCAAATGCTCATTTTATCAATCAAAGATTAACTACTTAAGGCATGTCATCTTTGACGAAGGTATTGCCATGGATATAACTAAGGTCTAGGTTGTTATGGAATGTCTTGCGTCGATGAATGTCCCAGAAGTGTGTAGCTTCATGGGTTGATCAAGATACTATTGATGGTTCATCGAGGGATTTTCGAAGATAGAAAATCCGATCACAGAATTGCAGAAGAAGAACAAGAAGTTTGTTTGGACTGAGAAATGTGTGGAAGAATTTTAGAGGCTTAAGGAGATTTTGAGAATGAAATCGATAGTAAAGGTCTCTGACATGGATGCGGACTTATTGGCATGCACTGACGCATCCAAGGAAGGTTTATGTAGAGTCTTGATGCAAGATGGTTGAGTGATCTTTTACATCTCGAGGAAAATGAGAAGGCATGAGGAGAACTATGTGAAACACGATTTGGAGTTGTTAACCATTGTATATGCCTTGAAGGTTTGGAGACACTACCTTGTTGGATGAAAATTTGAACTAAAGACAGACCACTATGGACTACAAACATATTTACACAAAGCGACCTGAATGCGCGACAATGGCGTTGGTCAAAATTTCTTAGCGAGTATGATTTAGAGATTTATTACATAAAAGGAACAATGAATCGAGTGGCATATGCACTGAGTTGGAGACCTCACATATTTTCGGTGTTGCCTCTTTAGACAAATCTACGTGAAAATATTCTAAATTTATAGTGCGACGATGACTGGTACAAAGAGGTCAAGGATTTTATCAGACAAAACAAAATGATGGTACCAAGATTTGAAGGATTTACATTGGACGATGATGGACTACTGAGATTTAAAAATCCAATTTACATACCACCGAACGACAAGTTGAGGATTTTGATCCTAAACGAGGCTCAGAGAGCAGTGTACATGGCTCACCCAAGAGTCAGGAAGATGAGGGCGGACCTTAAACCCTTATTTTTCTAGAAGGGAATGAAGGAAAACATAGTTAACTATGTGGCCATACGTTTAGAAGGTAAACAGGTAAAGGCTAAAAATAGACATCTAACAGGATTACTACAGCCACACGCTATTCCAGAATCGAAATGGGAGGTTATTTCGATGGATTTCATTGTTGGATTGCCACTGACGACAAGGAGACATGACTCAATTTTTGTGGTAGTCGACACTCTAACGAAGAGTGCTCATTTTATTACTGTGCGTATGACGTATTAGGAACCTGACATAGCTAGATTTTTCATTAGTGAGATTGTGAGGCTGGATGGCATGCCTAAGAGGATTATATCCGATCGAGGATCAATGTTTACTGGATGATTTTGGACTAGTTTCCAAGAGGCCTTGGGAACCCAACTTAACTTTAATACTGCGTATCACCCGGAGACTGACGGGAAGACCGAGTGAACAAACCAAATATTGAAAGACATGTTGCACATGTACATGATGGACCAACAAAAGCATTGGGAAGAATTCTTTCCACTGGTAGAATTTGCTTATAACAACAGTTACAAAAGCACCATTAAGATGGCACCTTTTGAGTTCCTTTATGGGCAACCATGTCAGACGCCTTTGAGTTGGGATCGACTTGAGGATAGGGTCCTGGTGGGACCAAAAGTGATCCAATAAATAGAATATCTAATGCAAACAATAAGACAAAGGGTCAAAGAAGCATAGGATCGGAAAATGAGTTATGTCGATGCGCACTATGTCGACTGTAGTTACGAAGTGGGTGATCGAGTCTTCTTGTGGGTAAAACCACATAAGATTTTGATCAAGTTTGGAAAGTGAGATAAACTCTCTCCTAGGTTCATGGGACCCTTCAAGATTGTGGAGAGGAAGGGTCCCGTGGCCTATCGACTAGCCTTTCCTGATTCTTTGAGGCGTATGCACGATGTTTTTTACATATCTATTTTGAGACATTATATTAGTGATCCTACAGATGTTATTGACATGAGCTCCTTGTAGGTATCATATGAGGGGGTGCTCACGGTTGAGACGATCCGCATCCTGGATCATCGCATTCGACAACTATGGTGTCGAACAGTAGATCAAGTCAAGGTCCAGTGGGACAACTATAGTCTGCACTCGGTGACCTAGGAGGACGCATATGATATGTGCCAACAATTTCCATTTTTATTTGATAGATAGACTTATGACATTGTGATACACATGATTTCAACACTTATATATTTTGAAACTTCAGGACGAAGTTTAGACCAAGAGGGGGTGTATATAACATCTCGCTCTTGCGCGCATTGAGAAAACTTATTCTTTGAGGACACTTGCTTGCAAGTGATCCAGATTATTATACTATTGGTTGTTGATTATGATTATGAGGTATTATGGATGTGATTATATGTTATTTTGCTGTATTGACTTAGAGAGGTTTTATTGAATCGGTTCTCTTGAGTGTGTAGGATTTGGACCTCGAGGATGTTGAGGCATCGATGAAACCCTTGGACTCCGTATCGAGTCTGGGAGTGGACTATTGGGGTTTGATTGTTGTATATATGACATGTGTGCATCTGATTAGATGTTATGATTATGGATTTTATTTTGACATGATTCGTTGATGATGCAGGATGATGATAGCTTGCCGACCAGACTCACATGTGGAGTAGAGGGGTCACACACGACTACTAGAGATGTTGAGGGAGAGGTGTGGATGATAGCCCTGCCACAACCTACTAGTACTCCCATTCTGGCTCGAACTGTAGGTTAATGACTACCTAGTTCGAGAAGACCCATGATGTCTTGAGGGCAGATTGGGACAGTTGCTCACAATGATTCTAAGGGGTGCGCAATAAGGCATGGGCCTTATTACTTAGAGGCCCTTAGTCTCCCACAAGATCACCTAATGGAGTATTGACTCTAGGGGTTTTTTATGTCTTTCAAGTCAATCAAGAGGCGAGTGGCACCCTTGGAGCACATAGTGCATCCTGAAGGGCACATCTCACAAGGGAAACATAATGAGGCTAGTAGCACCCTTGGAGCACCTAGTGCGTCCTGAAGGGCACGCCACGTTGTTAAATAATAAATGAATAAATCTAGATGGCCTTAGAATAAATGATGTGACCAGAAAGATTAAAACATTTTCCCTAATAAAAATGTCGCCCAGTCTAGGAAAATAAAATCTAGGTCTAAGTGATACTTATGGTAAAAATAAAAAATAAAAAAATAATACTAATAATCATCATTAAACATGGGACGAGAAGGGGGTAAGCAATTGTATTAATTTATAAAAATCAAATTACTTTGGGGGATTAAATTGTTAAAAAAAGAATGAAATAATTGTTTTGTTACATATGCTAATTAAAAATTTATTAATTAAAAAGAGAAAGGGGAAAAAGGTAATTTCTACACTTGCTAATTTGAGTTTTAGATAAAAAGTGAAAGAGGGAAATTTAAAAGAATTAGGAAACTAAGGGAAAAAGGAGGAAACATAAAGAGAAAGGGAAACATAAGAAAAAAGCAGAGTGACTAACTTAGTAAGGAATCTTGTCTTTAAGAACGTTCTAAAAATGAACTCAACTAGTAAATTAGCAAGGAGGTAAGTCATTAAAATGTGTAAGGGAATATGGGGACACCTAGGAGCGATTCTAGGAATGATTTTTGGTGGGTGAGGGAAATAGGAGTAATTAAACAATTAATGAAATTAATTTTTGGTGCAACGAAGGGGACGGGTGACACATGTACAGGGAGGATTATTCTGAATTAAATTATTGAACAATAAATTAAAGGAGAATGTGGGAAAGAAATGACTTAGAAACTCTATATAAAGGAGGGAGGAGGAGGAGGATGGATCTCTTCCTTCATGCGTAATGTTATGCTACAAGATGTTTAACTTCACTGACTTATTTTGTGTTAGTTGAGATAACCATCTTAGTGAGGAGTGATAGCTCAGCTTTGTGAGGTGAGCTAGAAGATAGTTGTTCTTTGGTTAGTGTGTGTGGCCCCTTTGCAGCTTGGGGGGCTAAGGGGGAAGGAGAGTACCCATAGCATTGGCTGGGAGGTACCGATGTAGTCTCAACAATCAACAAGAGGGAGAAACATAGAGTGCGGGACAATGACTCGGAGCGATCGACTTGGGATACAGTACACATGATTTTATTAATGAATGGTAGATTAATATTGATCTTGCGCCTTCATTTCTGTGCTTTTAAATTGTGTAAAGAAAGTGTTTGACTTAGCCTATTAATCGAGAACTTAAAATCACTATAGCCTTAAGCTCACTGCTAGGCTTGAATCCCTTATCAACCGATCCCAAAATGTTGTGACTGTCTTGTTGATTTTATTGATTTTTATGAAGAGTTTGTGCCTTGTCTTCGTCCTCATCCCTAGATCATTAGTCCCTGCCTGAGCAGTCAGTAAGGAGCTGGATCGACAGTCTTCACTTCGGTGTTAATAGACCTATAGATCCTAATGCCCTGCTTTTATGTGAGTGGATGATGAGTGAAGGATGTTTTGCCCAGTCGCCTACCACTATTGATTTCTCTAGGTTGATTGATTGTCTTGTGCCTTGATGCGATTAATTAACTCTGCGATTTATTGCTTGATGGCAAAGTTTTACTTTGCCTTGGGCCACTTTGGACTGCGTTTATTTATTTATTTACTGTGTGATGGTTGAATGCTATTACTCTTACCACTGTGTTTTTCGCCTGTGTTTCACCTATGTCATGATGGACAAATTACTTTTATCATTTTACTTTGAAATTTTATTCCTTACAAATTGGCTAATTTTCGCTTTTCAATTTAATACATCGACTGTAAATTTTTCTCTATAATTTCATTATGTTTTAAGGCAAATTCACCTTGTGTTTTGACCCATCTGGCCAATGGTTTTCCTATACATTTTAAGCGCAATTTTTTTCTTGACGTTTTCATACATCTGGCATGCGTTTATTTTCTGCATTATATGTTAAAATGATGGTGTTTTTACTCAATGAAAATCATGTGTTAAAACTCAGCGAACTATTGCTGATGGTAAAACTCATCCTTGTTTTTATTTGATGAACCCAGCCAGCATGAAGTTAAACTCAACGAATGTTTTCCCCTTTAATTGACCTCGATTTAGGGTTAAACCACAATGATTTTACCCTCTACGTGCCAATGCATTCAACCACGATTTTTCTCCTGGCATACTCCATCAATCAATTCATTTTTTTGGGTGTTCTACCCATCTTCCAACCTCGATTTTTCTTGGCATTATAACCCACGACCTTACATTTATCTCTTACACAATCACTTCATTTATTACTTGCGAGTTCATGGATTTAAATGACAACTTTCACGTTCTTTTTTGTCTACAAATTTAACGGTGTGTGTCTGCGTTTGTTTGGACCCGTATGCAACCACATAGTATAGAGGTCGAGATTTGTTGTGCTTGACTATGATTTTAATGGTGTTCCTACATGTTCAATGTATGCTGGGAAGCGATCCATCGTTCTGAGCCTATAGCCACCCTGTAAACTCTTCTCTATTGTGCCAGCCTTACCATTTTTTCCCTCTGCCTGTTACTGAAGTCTTGACTACTTTTTATGACTTCCACAATGTCCTGATGTGGGTCAACGAATTATATCTTCCCTGGTAGCGAATTATTACAGTCCAAGTTACTGCGAATTTAATATACAAATTGGAAGAACAACGTGGTGGTACAACGTGATTATTAATATGATTTTTGCCTATGACTATAGATATATTAATATCCATATGTTGAACAATGACTACACCTAACCGACAACAATTTATATAATAGACTACAAGTTTTTACATATGTTTGACAACAACTTTATATTGGATAGACCACAGTTCATTTGATGACAACGTTTGCCACATTTTGATAAATCGCATGCCTTTTAATCACAGACAACTATCTTGTATATTTATGATGACCGTCGTTTTATAGGTTGACAAGTAATGTTAATAAACAATTTTCTAGACAGGCCATATGTGGTGATAGCAATTATTGTTTTCGTTTTAGTTCATAGGACAACGATTTTATTAATTAATATCACATTGATTGACATTAATTATTTGACAGTTATTTTATAAATTGTATGACAACGATTGATGACAAAGATCCTGTACATTGGCAACGATTTCCATAATGATTATTGATTGATAGCATGTTGTTGACAACCCTTATTAATAGCTTATCAATGGAGTCATCCAGAAACTCGTTAATTTAGACAACATTAATAACAACAAGTAGCATCAATTTTCGTTGAATAGCTTTGACATGGCATTTATTTATAAACAACAAAACAACTTTAAAATAGCATTGAAATGACACTTATGTATAGACAACAAAGCAACATCGAATAGCAGTGAATAGCGTTGAAGGAACATTAAATCTAGACATCGATCTCCTTAAGGAACAACACTATATTTTTTAAATGGTAAAGTTTCTATTGTACATCATTACTGCTAATTTCATTATTAGCTCTTGGTGTATAGAGAACTAATGTATAGAGAATTAATTTAGACGACAATGATATTTTGTGTACAACCACGATTTGCCGAGTGCGGGGAGGCTATATATAACTAGCCAATTTAATATGTAATGACAACACATCTATATTTAATGTGATACTGTAATATCATAATTTAGATTATATAGATAGCGATTGTATTATTGTTTCAGTTTAAAATGATAGTGAATTTCCTTCTTAGGAAAATGCCTATATGATAAAAAAAATTGGAAATTAGTACAGGGAACTAATTGTTGGGCAATAATTAATTTAATGTGTAGATTGATTTTTGTTGCGCAAGGAATTTATTGTGTTTTAAGAATGTCATAGTCGTCTTGTTGAATGTCGATGGGGTGATAGGGTTTGTCGATGGGGTGATAGGGTTAGTCGTTAGGGGTTTGATAGTTAACTTGATCTCCTAGCACGTCGTTTGGGCTTGTGCTGAGGGTCTAGTTATGTTGTTGCGCCACAGTTGCTATCACGCCTATCATCTGGCGACGACATGATTTCTTATGAGGGGATCATTGCGGGCCCTAATAGATAGAAGCGAATGATAACTTGGCTGAAGTCTGTGCTACCTGTTGTGGGCATTGGTTCATGATTGTGGTTGTGGTGCTTGGGTTGTATCGCTTTCATGCGTTGGTTTTGCGCACATGAGGTTCTAGTTACCGACCGTGAGGCCATTGTGTCAGGGTGGGGGATGTTGTCCTTAGCTTGTAAGCGTTGTCGTGTTGTGTGTCTGGCGGGGAGCCATTCCTATCTTTCTTTTACGAATGTTTCGCCCAGTTGATTGTTGTGCTAGTGTGTTGAATCGTTGTTGTCTGTGGCTTGATTTGCCGGCGTAGTGCTTGCCGTCATATGTGTTGTTTAGCTGTAATCGTAGTTGTTGTCCTATTTAAAAAAAAAAAATTCGTTCTCTTTGCTTCGCTTTTAGTTGTAACGACTGCGGGGTCTTACACTGCGTCTATGTCAATAGAATGTATTACTTGGACAATCTGTCTTGACTGTTTTTGTCTTCTTTCCGAAGGTAGAACGATGGGTTTTGTTCTTCATTGCCGTAAACAAATGTATTGCCAGTTCAATTTAACAGAACCTGGGTTATTCCTGCGTGTTTGCGTAGCTTCCTTTCTAGAATCTCAGCTTGGAGTGGTGGATCGAACCCATTCCCTTTTCCTTCCCAAGGTGTCCAGTCATAATGTTCCTCTAGAAGCTGCCTGTCGACAACCAAATGCTCCAGCTCCAGCTCCCTGAGAGAAGGATCGAGCTCGCCCAACGAACACATTCTCTCCCTCCTTATCTTCTCCCGACCTGCACGTCGATCCTGCTTCCTTCCTCACCCTCACCTGTAGCGATTGAGTTTTAGTTTGCTTGGGCAGTGACCCAACGCTTTTACCCAACTTGGTTTCATCGATGGTGGCAGCGATATATTTTTGGGCAGAGATGTCAGGATGGAAGCAATAATTATGGCATGGACGGATCCATGCTGTTTTTGCATATTTGAATAAATGTCAGTGGCGGTCTCCCTTTTGTTAATGTTCTGAAATTTCAGAGTATTTAATTGCCCTGGCTATTTTTTTACGTAACAAATTTATTGCTTTAATAAAGGATGTTGTGTTGACAGCTGTGATTAAACAACTGTCAAACCCATTTTAAATTTTTATATAACAATCATATAACGTTGTAATAATGATCAACAGTTTTCGTTGTTTAATAGTTGGTATCATCGTTATTAGTTCCGGTTCATTTATGATATCACTGTTAATCTTGTGCAGAGTTTTAAGTTGTGTTGTCCGAGCATTTTTTTAATAATGTATAAACTAGGTTGATAATTGTCATTGCCACTGCCACAATATCAATATTAATTCTTGCACAGACTTTTAGATATGATGTCCAGGTATTAGTAATGATGTATAAACCGGGTTGATCATTAATTAGTATGATTATGGTATGAGTTGATTTTATTAATGGGAGTAAAAACAAATTCGTTATTATCATTCTAGAGCATTAGCACTAATTAATTGAATGTTAGGATATAACAATGTTAATAAAGGGTGTTGATTCAATGATGGTTGTGATCTTTATGATATCTATATAATGATGGGTTGATGTTATTAATTTATCTAATTGATTGTGAAGCAATTTTTAATGTTTTTTCGCGAAATCTTCATTAAATACTGCACATTTGCATGACTTTGAGCAAGGGTGTCCGATGCTTCCCCTTTTATTTTTAATCCTTACAATTTAAGAGTTGATTTCATTGTAGGGATTTAGAACCCAAGAAGTAAAAAATTATAGATGAGTTTACTGGAAACATAAACCCTTGAATGGAAAGTATAATGTTGCTTGAAGATGGTTAAGTGCTTTTACTTTTATATAGTGATTGCTTACTTATGCTGTGATTTAGTCTTTATGATGATAATTGCTAATGAATTACATCTAGTCGTTGCGCTAATTAAATGTATCGATTATAGTCACCCTGCGTCCATGTTTACTTTATTGTTTAGTGTGCCTTCGTCTCATGGTGTCGTGTAACGTATGACAATACATGTTGGATTTTAGGCATGTTGGATTTCATTTTGGTTGAAGGTTTAAAATTATTTTTTTTGCGCTTGGGTCCCTAGTGAACTTGTTGTAATGCGGTGATGTGATACCTTATGATTGGATCATTGTGTGCATTGATCGATAAGCGCATATGAAACATGCCTTAGGGTCATGCGCCTCCCGATGTGGATGATGTTTTTTTTATGAGTAAGGTTGTGCTTGTTTTGTAACGTTTAATGTGATTGTCTCCCGCTCGCCTGGATGGTTCTAGTTGCTTGCGTCGTTGAAGCTTTTTCATTTGGATGGATTGATGTTGATTTTTAGCTTAGTAGGCATGTTCTTGCTTGTGTTGGGTGGGATGTAGAAACCTTCTTGTTCCTCAGAACAGTTGCCAGCCTTGAGACCTTAAATGGTAAAAATCGATGGGAACCTGGACTTGAGCGTTACTTATGTGTCCTGGAGGTCCTAACCTTGCAGGGTAGGATAGGCAGGTAGTGGTCTTTATTTTCTTCTGATTGATTTTCGTAAGTTGCATCCAACTGCTTGATGTGCTAGTATGCTAGGTCATTACATTTGTTTGTTGCATGAGTTGTGTGCGTTGTGTTCATCATCGAGTTGTGATGATTGATTGTATTGTCTTTATTACTTTCCTACAAAAAAAAAATGTACTCGTTATGCTTGCTTGTTGTCGTAACGACGAGGAATGTTACACGGGCCCCTAACTAATTTCGCTACCATTGGATATCATTTAATTATATTTTGTTACATAGTTGTAACTAACTGAAAATAGTGGAAATTTGGATAGGATAGGTTATATAAGTTATTTCTATAGTTGGAGGGTTGGGGGTTCCATTCCCACCAACCACCATATTCTGTGGCCTTTTTGTTATTTGTTATAACATATATAACTATATGTTATAAACAACATATATAGTTATAACTCCCGTGGATAATTCATTGTTAGCCCACTCTCTTTGGAGAATGGTCACATAACATATCATATGTTCAAGGAATATGGGTCGAGGGCTAATTGTTACACATTATTTTCGTCATTCCTATGATCGTTAAATGATGTAAACCTATCTGTTGCCTTCAGAGGGGTCAGTGGCCTGAGTTCCTAAAGAGAGAAGGGAGAAGAACTTTTCCTGAGAAAAGAAGTTGTATTTTCCTATGTAAAAACCTTATAAAAAGGGAAGTTCGCAGGTTGCTATATAGGCAGGGTGCGAGAATGACCCATTCTCGCAGGTTGCACTATAGCCAGGGTGCGAGGTGTT
>ML849122.1:65088-87355 GCA_009831015.1 Picea engelmannii
CCCTTCAAAGACGAGGTATTGTGTGATGTTGCTCCTCTCAAAGTTTGTGATGTTCTTTTGGGCCAACCTTATTTATGGAAACGTCATGCTGTATATGAGTCTAGGCCTCATAGTGTTATTATTACTTTGAACAAGAAATTGTATAGGATACCCGAGGCTGTCCCACTTAATGCTATTTCCTTTATCTCTGCTAAGCAATGCAGGAAGGTCATCTCTCATACGGGGAAGTTTTTCTTCTTCGTGAGTTTCTCTCAGAATGTGAGAAAAATCACAGCCACATCCAGGGTCTCTGCTGTTGACCTCTCCAAACAACAAAAACAAGTAGATAAGGTCATGGAAGAATACTCAGATATGTTCTCCTCACCTACCGGGATACCTCTGCACTGCCAGGTCAAGCACCCCATCAATCTGACCCATGACCCACTTCTGGCCAATGGGCCAGTCTATCGCCACTCTCTATTAGAGAATGAGGAGATCAAGCGACAAATCCAAGAATTGCTCCACAAGGGGCACATCCATCCCAAATCATCACCTTGTGGGAGCCCAATCGTGCTGGTACAAAAGAAAGATAGAACCTAGCGACATAGCATTGATTACTGGGCTCTGAATAAAATCACATTCAGAAACTGGTACCCGATTCCCTGAATCAACGACCTCCTTGATCAACTCATGGGGGAGAAATACTTCAGTAAGATTGATTTGAAGTCTGGCTACCACCAGGTCCCAATAGAACAGATAGATGTATGGAAGACCACCTTCAAGTCAAAGGAAGGCCTTTTTGAATGGTTGGTCATGCCCTTTGGTCTGAGAAATGCTCCAACCACTTTCATGAGGATCATGGACGATATCCTGCGACCATTCACCAATACTTTTGTAGTGGTGTATCTGGATTACATTCTCATTTAAAATAAGACTTGGGCCGAACACTTGCAGCATATTCAACATGTTTTGCATTCTCTACGGTAGCACAAGCTATATGCCAACTTGGAAAAATTCTCCTTTGGCATGGACATGGTCCATTACCTAGTTTACATCATTGATCAACATGGAGTACATGTAGATCCAGCCAAGATCCAAGTCATCCGTGACTGGCTAGCCCCAACCACACTCACTAAGCTTCGGAGCTTCTTGGGCCTTGACAATTTATATCACAGGTTTGTGTTGGTATTCTCCCATATTGCATAGGCCCTCAACCAAATAACCAGGGGTGGTGGTAAGGAAAAATTTACGTGGGGTCAACCCCAATAACAAGCGTTCGATGATTTGAAGTAGCGCTTGTGCTCATCCCTAGTACTTTCAATATGAGACCTACAACATCACTTTGAGATTGAGACTGATGCTTCAGACTATGTTGTGGGTGCCATTCTCATGTAGCACGGCCACCCTGTGGCCTATCATAGTGAGACACTATCAAATGATGTTAGTAAGTACCCTACTTACGACAAAGAAATGTACTCCATTGTGCAAGCCTGCCGCCAGTGGAGACATTACATTCTTGGGAGGGAGACAGTCATCCACACTGATCATAAGCCACTGCAGTTCATGCAAACACAAGGAAAATTGCAAAATGACCGCCATCAAAAGTGGTCCACATACTTGCAGCAATTCCACCTCAACATCAAGCATAAAATAGGAAGCACCAACCGCATCGTTGATTTCCTCGGCAGACCACCAGTCGCGATGCTCACCACAGTGCTAGACTCTTGTGGCCATGAGACCTATGGATGGCCCCAACTCTATGAGACAGAACCGGACTTCACCACAACCTACCAAATGTTGGGTGCATAGGTAGTTGTCGATAATTTCCATCTTCAGGATGGGTTGTTGTTTCGTTTGGGCCATATATGTGTTCCATCAAGAGAGTGAGCGAAAATGATCTGGGAAGTCCACTATAGTCGGGGGGAAGGACACTTCGGTGTCGAAAAGATAGTGGCAATGCTACAAAAACATTTGTACTGGCCAAAACTTCGATAAGAGGTCAGGAAGTATATCAGGTCTTGCACTGCCTACATTATTGCCAAACCAACCACAAAGAACCAGGGCCTCTACACCCCTCTTCCTAATTCTGACAGGCCACGGGAATCCACCAAGCGGGGAAATGACTGTGTTTTTTTGGTTGTTGTTCATTTTTCTAAGATGGCGATTCTGGTTGCCTGCAAGAAGAGCATCACAGCATAAGCCACTGCCAAGATCTTCTTTGAATGATTATGGATATATTTTGGAATCCCATGAACCATTGTCTCATATTGGGACAATCGATTTCTCAGCACATTCTGGTCGAGCCTCTAGTCATTGCTGGACACCAAGCTCACCAAATCCATAGCCTTCCACCCCCAAAGCGATGAGAAAACCGAGGTCGTAAATTGAATAATTGTGCATATCCTGCACATGTATAATTCCAAGCACCCTCGCACATGGGACGAGAGCCTTCCTTATGGCCAACATAGCTACAATTGATCCCTGCATAGCTCAAATGGCCACAACCCCTTTCAGGTGGGGTTGGGATTCCAACCATTGGGTTCCATAGATGTTTCACTTCCCCTTATGGTCACCTCGACCGACTCCTCTCCTACTCCAACTAAGGCTGACAAGGCCACCTGGTTCATTGAGAGGATCCATCACATCCACCAACAATTTTAGGATATCCTATAGAAGTCCAATGACAAGTACAAGCAATGCCATGATCAACATTGGGTGCCACATAAGTTTCAGGTGGGCAACAAAGCTTGGTTGCACTTACAGAAAGGATGCCTTATAGGAGCCCATCGGAAGCTTCGCCCACTCCATTATGGGTTGTACACCATCACCAAGGCTACGGGGGATAATTATTTTGAGCTCAACATTCCTCCTTTCTTTGGCCTGCACCTAGTGTTCAAAATGGACCTCCTTCGGCCTTATTTCCCACCATTATTGGACACCTTAGACGTACCAGAATAGTTGACACCAATAGAGCTGAACCCCAACTGCATACAATAGGAATCCATTGATCATATTGTGGACACATAGATCAAGGGAAATCGACAACAAAGGATACAACTTTATCGAGTCGTCAAAGCAGGGTAGCTCCTGCGCTAGGGCAAGTGGCTCACTCAGGGCCAAATTCAACAGAAATTTCCTCATCTGATGGGGGAACTCAATGAAATGGAGACCATTTATTCTTAAGGAGGGAGGATTGATCCAGTTGGATATCGGTGGCCACCCACCTTTTCCAGCTGGCTCAACACAACTTTCTAGCAATTTTGATAATTTACTATTTTTAGCAGTTTTTCGGGTCCTAAACTTTCAGAGCCGTTTTGAGGCCCTAAACGACCTTTTTTGAACATTAAAATTCGTGAAAATATTATAGTCCTCGGATATATCTTTCCGATGGGATATCCTATGCCTAAAACGAAGATCATATGCAAAATTTACGACGACGGGAAGTTGATGTACTCACTTACCCAAATGGGGCCCACATGACTTTTGGCGCTTCATCTCCTAGGGTTAGATTTTTGGATGTTTAGGGTTTTTGAAACTCCTGTTTATTGTAAAATGTCCTTGAGAGCCTCATTTTAATGTTATTGTTGCAAATGAGAGAAACCGTCACATCTCTTCTTAAAGATAAGCCACCACCATTCCAACAAACTTGTTTTCCACTGCATTTTACAGTTTCAACTTATTTCTTTATTGAATAGAAAACTAGTTTTACTGTATCTCTGTTATTCAGTGTTAAGCATTTGGTAATAATATATACTCATTTCATTCTACTCATAAAATATGAATCAGTGGCATCAGAGCAGTCTACTCCTTGTCATCTTAATGGATGTCCACAACGTGGTCGGAGTACAAAGATTTGGGTCTCGAGCTTGTTTCTCTTGAGGAAAAAAGCTCTCGCACACCCAAGTGACCTCTTATGGAAGGAGAAAAGAAATATGATGGGATAGGATATCCTTTCAAATTGTTGATTGAGGAATCCCTCATGCAACAGAGGAATGAGATGATGGATAATTTTGCGCAAATCTTTCGTCGTCTGCCAATAGGCGATGCATCTTCTTCGAGTGGAGGCACCGCCCCCTTCAAGGTAGAAATAAACTTAGATATTCCTATATTTGAAGGTCAGATAAATGCAGATGTTGTAGACAAGTGGTTGAATCTACTAGCAGGGTATTTTTTTTTCCATAACTTTTCGAATAGAGAAAATATTACTTTTGCGCTCCTCAAAGCCGTTCCCCATGTCAAAGATTGGTGAGAAACTTTTTGTGAGAAAAAGGAATTAGAGGAACCCTCATTATTTACAGTCAAGGCCACCTAGGAATCCTTCAGGGATGCTATTAAGGAACAATACTACCTTTTCAGAAGTTATGACAACTTATATACCAAATGGACCACACTGCGGAAAGAAAGAGACCAAGCAGTGCTAGATTTCACAAATATCTTCCATGCCTTGCACACCAAGCTGGGTATCAAAGATTCAGAGAGAAATCTGGTGCTCAAGTATCACGGTGCTCTGCATAGATACATCTAGACTGAAATTGTATCTATGGACATCTCATCCTTGGGCATGGCCTATCGATATGCCGTCAAAATCGAGCAGAAGCTCAAACAAAAGGCACGACAATTTGGGCCGGGGAACCCCTCACAAAAAAAGCCAAGAAAGGGTGGCCCCAACCCACAGAATAGAGGACAAAGAAAAGATGGAAAATATCAGGAGAACTAGTCCAAGCCACAAGCAAAGAAGGACACTATAAATAAAAAGAAAGATACCGGGAAGTGGTGCGACTTCCATAAGAACCCTTGGCATAACACTGCTGACTGCCACTCAAAGTAGTCGTTGGTGGACGAAGTGAAATCCTATGAATGAGATGCAGGTTCTGAATCTGATTAAAAATTAGAAAGGGGAAGACAGATCATTGATGTGGTACCTAGTGCCACAATTGCTACCACCAAGCTCCAACATGGTGAACTAGACGAGCCAGAAGAAGGAGAGCGCCTCTTCCATTCATAGATGTGTGTAAAAGGCTCCCCATTGCACTTCATCGTTTATAGTGGTAGCTAGAAGAACCTCATATCAGTAGAGGTCATAAAGCAGTTGGCCCTATTGACAATGCCACACCCACAACCCTACACCATTGGATGGCTCCGCCAAGGAAGCGATCTCTACGTCAGACAACAGTGTCGACTGTTGTACGACATCAAACCCTTCAAAGACGAGGTATTATGCGATGTTTCTCCTCTCGAAGTTTGTGATGTTCTTTTGGGACAACCTTATTTATGGAAACATCATGTTGTATATGAGTCTAGGCCTCATAGTGTTATTATTACTTTGAACAAGAAATTGTTTAGGATACCCGAGGTTGTCCCACCTAGTGCTATTTGCTTGATCTATGCTAAACAATGCAAGAAGGTCATCTCTCATATGGGGAAGTTTGTCTTCTTCGTGATTCACTCTCAGAATGAGAGAAAGATCACAACCACATCTATGGTCTCTGCAACCGACCTCTCCACACAACAGAAGCAAGTAGATAAGGTCATGGAAGAATACTCATATATCTTCTCCTCACCTACCAGGGTACCTCTACATTGCCAGGTCAAGCACCCCATCGATCTGACCCCTGATGCACCTCCACCCAATGGGCCAGTCTATCACCACTCTCTATTAGAGAATGAGAAGATCAAGCAATAGATCCAAGAATTTCTCCACAAGGGACACATTCATCCCAGCTCATCACCTTGCGGGAGCCCAATTGTGATGGTACAGATGAAAGATGGAACCTGGCAACTTTGCATTGATTATTGGGCTCTGAATAAAATCACAGTCAGAAACCGGTACCTGATTCCCTGAATCGACAACCTCCTTGATCAACTCATGGGGGCCAAATACTTTAGTAAGATTGATCTAAATTCTGGCTACCACCAGGTCCTGATAGAACAGACAGATGTATGGAAGACCACCTTCAAGTCAAAGGAAGGTCTTTTTGAATGGTTGGTCATTCTCTTTGGTCTGACAAATGATCCAGCCACTTTCATGATGATGATGGACAATATCTTGTGACCATTCACTAATACTTTTGTAGTGGTGTATCTGGATGACCTTCTCATTTACAACAAGACTTGGGCCGAACACTTGCAACATATTCAACAGGTTATGCATACTCTGCGATAGCACAAGCTATACAACAACTTGCAAAAATGCTCCTTCAGCATGGACAGGTTCCATTACCTGGGCTACATCATTGATCAACATGGCATACATGTGGATTGAGCCAAGATCCAAGTCATCCATGACTAGTTATCCCCAACCACAATCACTGAGCTTCGGAGCTTCTTGGGCCTTGCCAATTTCTATCGCAGGTTTGTGTTGGGATTCTCCCATATTGCATGGTCCCTCAGCCAAATAACAAGGGGTGGTGGTAAGGTGAAATTTGCATGGGGCCAGTCCCAACAACAATAGTTTGATGATTTGAAGCAGTGCTCATGCTCATCCCCAGTACTTTCAGTACCATACCTACAACAACCCTTTGAGATTGAGGCTGATGCTTTAGACTATGCCGTGGGTTCCGTTCTCATGTAGCACAACCACCCCGTGGCCTATCATAGTGAGACACTATCAGATGATGTCTGTAATTACCCTACTTATGACAAAGAAATGTACTCCATTGTGCAAGCTTGCCGCCAGTGGAGACATTACATTCTTGTGAGGGAGACAATCATCCACACTGATCATAAGCCACTGCAGTTCATGCAGAGACAAGGAAAATTTCAGAATGACCGCCATCAAAAGTGGTCCACATACTTGCAGTAATTCCACCTCAACATCAATTATAAAACAGGAAGCACCAACCACATCACTGATTTCCTTAGCAACCCACCAGTCGTGACACTCACCACAGTGCTAGAATCTTGCGGCCATGAGACCTCTGGATGGCCACAACTCTATGACACAGACCCAGACTTCGCCACCACCTACCAAATGTTGGGTGCAAAGGAAGTTGCCAATAATTTTCATCTTCAGGATGGGTTGTTGTGTCATCTGGGCCATATATGTGTTCCATCAAGCGAGTGAGCGAAACTAATTTGGGAATCCCACTATAGTTAGGTAGCAGGACACTTTGGCGTCGAAAAGACAGTGGCAATGCTACAAAAACATTTCTATTGGCTGAAACTTTGATAGAAAGTCAACAAGTATATCAGGTCTTGCACTACCTGCACTATTTCCAAACCAAACACAAAGAAACATGGACTATACACCCCTCTTCCTACTCCTGATAGGCCATGGGAATCCATATCAATGGACTACATGTCGGGCCTCGCATCCACCAAGTGAGGAAATGACTTTGTTTTTGTGGTTATTGATCACTTTTCTAAGATGGCGATTCTGGTTGCCTGCAAGAAGAGCATCATAGGAGAAGCCACTACCAAGCTCCTCCTTGAATGAGTCTGGGTACATTTTGGAATCCCACAAACCATTGTCTCAGATCAGGATAGTCAATTTCTCAGCACATTAGAATCGAGCCTCTGGTCACTGCTGGACACCAAGCTCACCAAATCCATGGCCTTCCACCCGTAGACTGATGGCCAAACCGAGGTCGTAAATTGAATGATCGTGCATATCCTATGCATGTATAATTCCAAGCACCGTTGCACATGGGATGAGAGTCTTCCTTATGTCTAACAGAGCTACAAACGAGCCCTGCATAGATCAACCGACCATAGCCCCTTTCAGGTGGGGTTGGGATTCCAACCATTAGGTCCCATAGATGTTGCAGTTCCCCTTGCAGTCACCTCAACTGACTCCTCTCCAGCTCCAACTGAGGTTGAAAAAGACACCCAGTTCATTGGGAGGATCTAGCACATCCACCAGCAGGTTCAAGATATCCTATTGATGTCCAATGACAAGTACAAGTAGTGCCATGATCAACATCAGGTGCCACATAAGTTTAAGGTGGGCGACAAAGTTTGGTTGCACTTGTAGAAACAACACCTTACAGGACCCCATAGGAAGCTTCGACCACTCGATTATGGGCCATACACCATCACCAAGGCTATGGGGGATCATTCTTTTGAGCTCAACATTCCTCCTATCCTTGGCCTGCACCCAGTGTTCAATGTGGACCTCCTTCGGCCTTATTTCCCACCATTATTAGACACCTCAGACATAGCAGAACAACTAACACAAATAGATATCAACCCCGACTGCACATAACATGCATACAGTGATCATATTGTGGACACATAGATCAAGGGCACTCGACAACAAAGGATCTAGCTTTATCGAGTCATCAAAGCAGGGTAGCTCCTGCACCAAGGCAAGTGGATCACCCGGGGCCAAATTCAGCAGAAATTTCGTCATCTGATTGGGGAACTCAAGCAATGGAGACCATTTCTTCCTAAGGAGGGAGGATTGATCTAGGTGGATATCAGTGGTTTCCCACCTTTTCTAGCTGGCTCAAGAGAACTTTCTAGCAATTTTGATAATTTATTATTTTTAACAGTTTTTTGGGTCCTGAACTTCCGGAGCCATTTTGAGGCCCTAAACGACGTTTTTTGGGGTATGCAAATTTTGAAAAATTTGATCATGAAATTTTGTGCAACTGTTGTATTCCTCAGATATATCTTTCCAATGGGCTATCATACACCTAAAACAAAGGTCATATGCAAAAGTTATGACACCAGGAAGTTGATGTACTGACTTACCCAAACGGGCCCCACATGACTTTTGGCGCTTCATCTCCCAGGGTTAGGTTTTTGGATGTTTAGGGTTTTTGAAACTTCTGTTTATTGTAAAAAGGCCTTGAGAACCTCATTGTAATGTTCTTATTATGAATGGGAGCAGTCGTCACATCTCTTCTTAGAGATGAGTTGCCACCATTCCAACAAGCTTGTTTTCCGCTGCATTTTATAGTTTCAGCTTATTTCCTTATTGAATAGAAAACCAGTTTTACTGTATCTCTGTTATTCTGTGTTAAGAATTCGGTAATAATATGTACTCATTTCATTCTACTCATAAAATCTAGATCAGTGGTATCAAATCAGTTTTCTCCTTGTCGTCTTAATGCAAGTCCCCAACAAGGTCGGAGTACAAAGATTTGGGTCTCGAGCTTGTTTCTCTTGAGGACAAAAGCTCTCGCACACCTAAGAGACCTCTCATGGAAGGAGAAAAGAAAGATTATGGGAGAGGATATCCTTTCAAATTATTGATTGAGGAATCCCTCACACAACAGAGGAACGAGATGATGGATGATTTCTCGAAAATCCTTCGGCGGTTACCAACAGGCGATGCATCTTCTTCGAGTGGAGGCACTGGCCCCTTTAAGGTACAAATAAACTTCGATATTCTTATATTTGAAGGTCAGATAGATGAAGATGTTGTAGACAAGTGGTTGAATATACTAGAAGGGTATTTTTCTATCCATAACTTTTCGAATAGAGAAAATATTACTTTTGCGCTCCTCAAAGATGTTCCCCATGTAAAGAATTGGTGGGAAACTTTCTGTGAGAAAAAGGAAACAGAGGAACCCTCACTATTTACAGTCAGGACCACCTGGGAATCCTTCAAGGACGCTATTAAGGAAAAATACTATCCTGTTGAAATTTATGATGACTTATATACCAAATGGACCACACTGCGGCAAGAAAGAGACTAAGCAGTGCCATATTTCACAAATATATTCCATAACTTGCGGACAAATCTGGGTATCAAAGATTCAGAGCGACATCTGGTGCTCAAGTATTGCGGTGCTCTGCATAGATACATCCAGACCGAAATGAAATTTCTGGACATCTCATCCTTGGGCGCGGCCTACCGATATGCTATCAAAATCGAGTAGAAGCTCAAACAAAAGGTGCAACAATTTGGGCTAGGTAACTCCACACAACAGAAGCCAGGAAAGGGTGGCCCCAACCCATAGAGCAAAGGATAAAGAAAATATGGGCAATATTAGGACAACCAGTCCAAGCCGCAAGAAAATAAGGACACTAGAAAGACAAAGAAAGATATTGGCAAGTGGTGTGACTTCCATAAGAGGCCTTGGTTTAACACTGTTGACTACCGCTCAAAGCAGTCGCTGGTGGCCAAAGTGAAAGCCTTTGAATCAGATGCGGGCTCTGACTTTGAGTCAGAACCAGAAAGGGGAAGATGGATAATTGATGTGGAACCTAGTGCCACCATTGCTACCACCAAGCTCCAACATGGTGAACCAGATGATCCAAAAGAAGGAGAGTGCCTCTTCCATTCACATATGTGGGTAAAAGAAACTCCGCTTCATTTCATTGTTGATAGTGGTAGCCAGAAGAACCTCATCTCAGCAAAGGTTGTCAAGCGGTTGGTCCTGTCGACAATGTCACCCACAACCCTATACCATTGGATGGCTCCGCCAAGGAAGCAATCTCTGTGTCAGCCAACAGTGTCGACTGTCATACGGCATCAAGCCCTTCAAAGACGAGGTATTGTGTGATGTTTCTCCTCTCAAAGTTTGTGATGCTCTTTTGGTCCAACCTTATTTATGGAAACATCATGTTGTATATGAGTCTAGGCCTCGTAGTGTTATTATTACTTTGAACAAGAAATTGTATAGGATACCCAAGACTGTCCCACCTAGTGCTATTTCCCTGATCTCTGCTAGGAAATGCGGGAAGGTCATCTGTTAGACGAGGAAGTTTGTCTTCTTCATGATTCGATCTCAGAATGAGAGAAAGATCACAACCACATATAGGGTCTCTCTAGCCGACCTCTCCACACAACAGAAGCAAGTAGATAAGGTCGTGGAAGAATACTCAGATATCTACTCCTCACCTACCGGGGTACCTCTACATTGTCAGGTCAAGAACCCCATCGATCTGACCCCCGATGCAACTTTTCCCAATGGGCCAATCTATCACCGCTCTCTATTAGAGAATGAGGATATCAAGCGACAAGTCCAAGAATTACTCCACAAGGGGCACAATTGTCCTAGCTCATCACCTTGCAAGAGCCCAATCTTGTTGGTACAGAAGAAATATGGAACCTGACGACTTTGTATTGATTACTGGGCTCTGAATAAAATCACAGTGAGAAAATGGTACCCCATTCCCTCAATCGATGACCTCCTTGATCAACTCATGGGGGCCAAATACTTCAGTAAGATTGATCTGAAGTCTGGCTACCACCAGGTCTCGATAGAACAGACAGATGTATGGAAGACTGCCTTCAACTCAAAGGAAGGCCTTTTGAATGGTTGGCCATGCCCTTTTCGAATAGAGAAAAGATTACTTTTTCCCTCCTCAAATCCATTCCACATGTAAAAGATTGGTGGGAAAATTTCTGTGAGCAAAAGGAAACAGAGGAACCCTCATTATTTACAGTCACAGCCACCTAGGAATCCTTCAAGGATGCTATTAAGGAACAATACTACCCTGTCGGAAGTTATGACGACTTATATACTAAATTGACCACACTGCGACAAGAAAGAGACCAAGCAGTTCTAGATATAACAAATATCTTCCATACCTTGCACACCAATATGGGTATCAAAGATTCAGAGTGACATCTGGTGCTCAAGTATCGTGGTGCTTTGCATAGATACATCCATACCGAAATAGAATTTCTGGACATCTCATCCTTGGGTGCAGCCTACCGATATGCTGTCAAAATTGAGCAGAAGCTCAAACAAAAGGCACAACAATTTGGGCCGGGGAACTCCTCACAGAAAAAGCGAGGAAAGGGCAGCCCCAATACATAGAACAAAGGATAGAGCAAAGATGGACAATATCAGGACAACTAGTCCAAGCCACATGCAAAGAAGGACACTAGAAAGACAAAGAAAGATACTGGGAAGTGGTGCGTCTTCCATGAGAGCCCTTGGCATAACACTACTGACTGCTGCTCAAAGCAGTCGCTAGTGGCCGAAATGAAAGCCTCTGAATTAGATGCAGGTTCTGACTCTTCCTGCCTTGCGGGGTCAGCAAGTATATTAGGTCTTGCACTGCTTACACAATTGCCAAACTAACCACAAAGAAACATGGCCTATACACCCCTCTTCCTACTCCTAACAGGCCATGGGAATCCATATCAATGGACTACATATCGAGCCTCCCATCCACCAAGTGGGGAAATGACTGTGTTTTTGTGGTTGTTGATCGCTTTTCTAAGATGGCAATTTTGGTTGCCTACAAGAAGAGAATCACAGCATAAACCATTGTCAAGCTCTTCTTTGAACGAGTCTGGGTACATTTTGGAATACCACAGACCATTGTCTCAGATCGAGACAGTCGATTTCTTAGCACATTCTGGTCATGCCTCTGGTCACTACTGGACACCAAGATCACCAAATCCACAGCCTTCCACCCCTAGACCAATGGCCAAACCGAGGTCGTAAATCGAATGATCATGCATATTTTGCGCATGTATAATTCCAAGCACTCTTGCACATGGGATGAGAGTCTTCCTTATGTCCAACATAGCTACAATCGAGCCCTGCATATCTCAACCAACCACAACCCCTTTCAAGTGGGGTTGGGATTCCAACCATTGGGTCCCATAGATGTTGCACTTCCCCTTGCCGTTACCTTGACCGAATCCTCTCTTGCTCCAACTGAGGCTGACAAAGCCACTCGGTTCATTGAGAGGATCCAACACATCCGCCAACAGGTTCAGGATATCCTATAGAAGTCTAATGTCAAGTACAAGCAATGCCATGAACAACATCAGGTGCCACATAAGTTTCAGGTGGGTGACAAAGTTTGGTTGCACTTGCAGAAAGAACGCCTTACATGACCCCATCGAAAGCTTCACCCACTCTATTATGGGTTGTACACCATCACCAAGGCTATGGGGGATAATTATTTTGAGCTCAACATTCCTCCTTTCCTTGGCTTGCACCCAATGTTCAACGTGGATGTCCTTCGGCCTTATTTCCCACCATTATTGGACCTCTCAAACATAGCAGAAAAACTGACACCAACAACGCTCAACCCTGACTGCATACAACAGGCATCCAGTGATAAGATTGTGGACACACAAATCAAGGGCACTCGACAACAAAGAATGTAGCTTTATTGAGTCGTTAAAGTAGGGCAGCTCCTGCACCAAGGAAAGTGGCTCACCTGGGGCCAAATTCAACAGAAATTTCCTCATCTGATGGGGGAACTCAATGCAATGGAGACCATTTATTCCTAAGTTAGGAGGATTTATCCAGGTGGATATCGGTGGCCACCCACCTTTTCTAGCTGGCTCAAAACTTCTATCTAGCAATTTTGATAATTTACTATTTTTAGCAGTTCTTCTGTTCCTGAACTTCCAGAGCCGATTTGAGGCCCTAAATGACATTTTTTGGGGTATGTTGCCGTTGCAAAATTTCATGATGAAATTTTGTGAAACTGTTGTAGTCCTCAGATAGATTTTTGCAATGGGTTATCATACGCCTAAAACAAAGATCGCATGCAAAAGTTACGACCCTGAGAAGTTGATGTACTGACTTACCCAAACGGGGACCACATGACTTTTGGTGCTTCATCTCCTAGGGTTAGGTTTTTGGATGTTTAGGGTTTTTGAAACTCCTGTTTATTGTAAAAAGGCCTTGATATCCTCATTGTAATGTTGTTCTTGCGAATGAGAGTAGCTGTCACATCTCTTCTCAGAGATAAGCCGCCACCATTCCAACAAGCTTGTTTTCCACTGCATTTTACAGTTTCATCTTATTTCCTTATTGAATAGAAAACCAATTTTATTGTATCTCTATTATTATGTGTTAAGCATATGGTAATAATATGTACTCATTTTGTTCTGCTCATAAAATCCATATCAGTGGTATTAGAGCGGTTTTCTCCTTGTCGTCTTAATGCATGTCCCCAATGAGGTCGAAGTACAAAGATTTGGGTCTCGAGCTTGTTTCTCTTGAGGAAAAAATCTCTCACACACCCAAGTGACCTCTCATGGAAGGAGAAAATAAATAAGACAGGACAATATATCCTTTCAAACTGTTGATTGAGGAATCCCTCACGTAACAGAGGAACGAGATGATGGATAATTTCGCGCAAATCTTTCGGCGGCTACCAACAGGCTACACATCTTTTTCTAGTGGAGGCACCCCCCCTTAAAGGTACAAATAAACTTCGATATTCCTATATTTGAAGGTTAGATAGATGAAAATTTTGTAGACAAGTGGTTGAATCTACTAGAAGGGTATTTTTCTGTCCATAACTTTTCGAATAGACAAAATATTACTTTTGCGCTCCTCAAAGTCATTCCCCATGTCAAAGATTGGTGGGAAACTTTATGTGAGCAAAAGGAAATAGAGGAACCCTCATTATTTGAAATCATGACCACTTGGGAATCCTTCAGGGATTCTATTAAGGAACAATACTACCCTGTTGGAAGCTATGACGACTTATATACCAAATGGACCACACTACGGCAAGAAAGAGATGAAGTAGTGCCAGATTTCACAAATATCTTCCATACCTTGCGCACCAAGCTGGGTATCAAAGATTCAGAGAGACATCTGGTGCTCACGTATCATGGTGTTCTGCATAGATACATCAAGAAAAAAATGGAATTTTTGGACATCTCATCCTTGGGTGTGACCTACAGATATGCCATCAAAATTGAGCAGAAGCTCAAACAAAAAGCGCGAGAATTTGGGCCGGGGAACCCCACACAACAAAAGCTAGGAAAGGGTGGCCCCAACCCATAGAACAAATGACAGAGAAAATATGGATAGTATTAGGACAACTTGTCCAAGCCATAAGCAAAGAAGGACACTATAAAGACAAATAAAGATACCGAGAACTGGTGCGACTTCCATAAGAGCCCTTGGCATAACACTGTGCACTGTCGCTCAAAGCAGTTGCTGGTGGCTGAAGTGAAAGCCTATGAATCAGATGCAGTTTTTGACTCTGAGTCAGAACCAGAAAGGGAAAGACGTATCATTGATACGGAACCTAGTGCCACTGTTTCTACCACCAAGCTCCAACATGGTGAAGCAGACGAGCCAAAAGGAGAGCGCCTCTTCCATTCACATATGTGGGTAAAAGGAACCTCGCTGCACTTCATCGTTGATAGTGGTAGCCATAAGAACCTCATCTCAGTAGAGTTCGTCAAGTGGTTGGCGCTGCTGACAATGCTAGACACACAACCCTATGCCATTAGATGGCTCCACCAAGGAAGTGATCTCCATGTCAGCCAACAATGCTTACTGTCGTACGACATCAAGCCCTTCAAAGACGAGGTATTGTGTGATGTTTCTCCTCTCAAAATTTTTGATGTTCTTTTGGGCCAACCTTATTTATGGAAACATCATGCTGTATATGAGTCTAGGCCTCGTAGTGTTATTATTACTTTGAATAAGAAATTGTATAGGATACCCGAGGCTATCCCACCTAGTGCTATTTCCTTGATCTCTGCTAAGCAATGCAGGAAGGTCATCTCTTAGATGGGAAAGTTTGTCTTGTTCATGATTCACTCTTAGAATGAGAGAAAGATCACAACCACATTCACAGTCTCTGCAGCTAGCCTCTCCACACAACAGAAGAAAGTAGATAAGGTCATGGAAGAATACTCATATATCTTCTTCTCACCTACCAAGGTACCTCTACACTGCCAGGTCAAGCAGCCCATCGATCTGACCCTCGACGCACCTCTGCCCAATGGGCCAGTCTATTGCCACTCTCTGTTAGAGAATGAGGAGACCAAGTGAAAGATCCAAGAATTTCTCCACAAGGGTCACATCCGTCCCATATCATCACCTTGTGGGAGCCCAATCATGCTAGTACAGATGAAAGATGGAACCTGACAACTTTGCATTGATTACCAGGCTCTGAATAAAATCACAGTCAGCAACCGGTACCCGATTCCCTGAATTGACGACCTCCTT
Organism: Picea engelmannii; assembly: GCA_009831015.1. Classification (NCBI taxonomy): domain Eukaryota; kingdom Viridiplantae; phylum Streptophyta; class Pinopsida; order Pinales; family Pinaceae; genus Picea; species Picea engelmannii. The sequence continues at coordinate 80,916 of ML849122.1, forward strand.
GATCAACTCATGGGGGGAAAATACTTTAGTAATATTGATCCGAAGTCTGGCTACCACCAGGTCCCGATAGAACACACAGATGTATGGAAGAGCACCTTCAAGTCAAAGGAAGGTCTTTTTGAATGGTTGGTCATTCCCTTTGGTCTGACAAATGATTCAGCCACTTTCATGAGGATGATGGATTATATCCTATGACCATTCACCAATACTTTTGTAGTGGTGTATCTAGATGGCATTCTCATTTACAACAAGACTTGGGCTGAACACTTGCAACATATTTAGTAGGTTCTGGACACCCTGCGGCAGCACAAGCTATACGCCAACTTGGAAAAATTCTCCTTCGGCATGGACATGGTCCATTAACTAGGCTACATCATTGATCAAAATGGTGTACATGTGGATCCAACCAAGATCTAAGTCATCCGTGACTGGCAAGCCCCAACCACACTCACTGAGCTTCAGAGCTTCTTGGGACTTGCCAATTTCTATCACAGGTTTGTTTTGGGATTCTCCCATATTGCATGGGCCCTCAGCCAAATAACTAGGGGTGGTGGTAAGGTGAAATTTTCGTGGGGTCAGCCCCAACAACAAGTGTTGGATGATTTGAAGCAGTGCTTGTGCTCATCCCTAGTACTTTCACTACCAGACTTGCAACAACTCTTTGATAATGAGACTGATGATTCAGACTATGCTGTGGGTGTCGTTCTCATGTAACACGACCACCCCATGGCCTATCATAGTGAGACACTATCAGATGTTGTCTGTAAGTACCCTACTTATGACAAAGAAATGTACTCCATTGTGCAAGCCTGCCTCTAGTGGAGACATTACATTCTTGGGAGGGAGATAGTCATCTACACTGATCATAAGCCACTGCAGTTCATGTAGACATAAGGAAAATTGTAGAATGACCACCATCAAAAGTGGTCCACATACTTGCAACAATTCCACCTCAACATCAAGTATAAAACAAGAAGCACCAACCGCATCGTTGACTGCCTCAACAGACCACCAGTCATGACACTCACCACAGTGCTAGACTCTTGCGGCCATGAGACCTCTGGATGGCCCCAACTCTATGAGACATACCCAGACTTCACCACCACCTACCAAATGTTGGGTGCACAGACAGTTGTCGATAATTTCCATCTTCAGGATGGGTTGTTGTGTCGTCTGGGCCATATATGTGTTCCATCAAGAAAGCGAGTGAAACTAATATGGGAATCCCATTACAGTCGGGTGCCAGGACAATTCAACATTGAAAAGACAATGGCGATGCTATAAAAACATTTCTACTGGCTGAAACTTCGACAAGAGGTCAACAAGTATATCAGGTCTTGCACTGCTTGCGCTATTCCCAAACCAACCACAAAGAAACAGGGCCTGTACACCCCTCTTCCTACTCCTGACAATCCATGGGAATCCATCTCAATGGACTACATGTCGGGCCTCCTGTCCACCAAGCGGGGAAATGACTGTGTTTTTGTGGTTGTTGATCGCTTTTCTAAGATGGAGATTCTGGTTTCCTGCAAGAAGAGCATCACAATAGAAGCCACTACCAAGATCTACTTTGAATGAGTCTGGGTACATTTTGGAATCCCACAAACCGTTGTCTCATATCGGGATATTCAATTTCTCAGCATATTCTGGTCGAGCCTCTGGACACTGCTGGACACCAAGCTCACCAAATCCACAGCCTTCCACCCCTAGATCGATGGCCAAACCGAGGTTGTAAATCGAATGATCATGCATATCCTGCGCATGTATAATTCCAAGCACCCTCATACATGGGATGAGAGTCTTCCTTATGTCCAACATAACTACAACCGAGCCTTGCAGAGCTCAACCGACCACAACCCCTCTCAGGTGGGGTTGGGATTCCAACCATTGGGTCCCATAGATGTTGCACTTCCCCTTGTGGTCACCTCGACCAAATCGTCTCCTTCTCCAACTGAGGCTGACAAAGCCAACCGGTTCATTGAGAGGATCCAACACATCTGCCAACAAGTTGAGGATACCCTACAGAAGTCCAATGACAAGAACAAGCAACGCCATGATCAACATCAGGTGCCACATAAGTTTCAGGTGGGTGACAAAGTTTAGTTGCACTTGCAGAAAGAATGCCTTATAGGACCCCATCGAAAGCTTCACCCACTCCATTATGGTTTTTACACCATCACCAAGGCTATGGGGGATAATTCTTTTGAGCTCAACATTCTTCCTTTCCTTGGCCTACACCCAGTGTTCAATGTGGACCTACTTCAGCCTTATTTCCCACCATTATTGGACACCTTAGAAGTAGCAGAACAAATGACACCAACAGAGATCAACCCCGACTGCATACAACATGCGTCCAATGATAATATTTTGGACACACAGATTAAGGGTACTCAAAAACAAAGGATCTAGCTTATCGAGTCATCAAAATAGGGCAGCTCCTACACCAAGGCAAGTGGCTCACCTGGGACAAAATTCAACAAAAAATTCCTCATATTATGGGGGAACTCAACGTAATGGAAACCATTTCTTCCCAAGGAGGGACAATTGATCCAGATGGATATCAGTGGTCACCCACCTTTTCCAGCTGCCTCAAAACAACTTTCTAGCAATTTTGATAATTTACTAGTTTTAGCAGTTTTTCGGGTCTTGAACTTCCAAAGCCATTTTGAGGCCCTAAACGACATTTTTTTGGGGTATATAATCGTTACAAATTTCCATCATGAAATTTTGTGTAACTGTTGTAGTCCTATGATAGATCTTTCCAATGGGCTATCATACGTCTAAAACAGAGATCGTATGCAAAAGTTACGACCCCGGGAAGTTGATGTACTGACATACCCAAACGAGGCCCACATGACTTTTGCCGCTTCATCTCCTAGGGTTAGGTTTTTGGATGTTTAGGGTTTTTGAAACTCCTGTTTATTGTAAAAATTCCTTGAGAGCCTCATTTTAATCTTCTTCTTGCAAATGAGAGCAACTGTCACATCTCTTCTGAAAGATAAGATGCCACCATTCGAGCAAGCTTGTTTTCCGCTGCATTTTACAGTTTCAGCTTATTTCCTTATTGAATAGAAAACCGGTTTTATTGTATCTCTGTTATTCTGTGTTAAGCATCTAGTAATAATCTATACTCATTTCATTCTGCTCATAAAATCCGGATCAGTGGTATCAGAGCAGTCTGCTCCTTGTCATCTTAATGGATGTCCACAACGTGGTCGGAGTACAAAGATTTGGGTCTAGAGCTTGTTTCTCTTGAGGACAAAAGCTCTTGCACACCCAAGCGACCTCTCATGGAAGGTGAAAATAAATATGACAGGACAAGAGATCCTTTCAAACTGTTGATTGAGCAAGCCCTCACACAACAGAGAAACGAGATGATGGATATTTTCATGCAAATCTTTCGACGGCTAGCAATAGGCGACACATCTTCTTCGAGCGGAGGCACCGCCCCCTTCAAGGTACAAATAAACTTCGATATTCCTATATTTGAAGGTGAGATAGATGTAGATTTTGTAGAAAAGTGGTTGAATCTACTAGAAGGGTATTTTTCTATCCATAACTTTTCGAATAGCTAAAAGATTACTTTTGCGCTCCTCAAAGTCGTTCCCTATGTCAAAGATTGGTGGGAAACTTTCTGTGAGGAAAAGGAAATAGAGGAACCCTCATTATTTACATCATGGCCACATGGGAATCCTTCAGGGATTCTATTAAGGAACAATACTACCCTGTCGGAAGTTATGACAACTTATATACCAAATGGACCACACTGCGGCAAGAAAGAGACAAAGAAGTGCCAGATTTCACAAATATCTTCCATACCTTACACACCAAGCTGGGTATCAAAGATTCAAAGCGACATCTGGTGCTCAAGTATTGCGGTTCTCGGCATATATACATCTAGACTGAAATGAAATTTTTGGACATCTCATCCTTGGGCACGGCCTACCGATATGCCGTCAAAATCGAGCAAAAGATCAAACAAAAGGCCCTAGAATTTGGGCCGGAGAACCCCTCACAAAAAAATCCAGGAAAGGGTGGCACCAACCCATAGAACAAAGGACAGAGAAAATATGGACAGTATCAGGACAACCTGAACAAGCCGCAAGCAAATAAGGACATTGGAAATATAAAGAAAGATACCGGGAAGTGGTGTGACTTCCATAAGAGCCCTTGGCATAACACTGCTGACTGCCGCTCAAAGCAGTCGTTGGTGGCCGAAGTGAAAGCCTTTGAATCAGATGTGGGTTTCGACTCTGAGTCAGAACCAGAAAGGGGAATATGGATCATTGATGCGGAACCTAGTGCTACCATTGCTACCACCAAGCTCCTGCATGGTGAACCAGATGAGCCAGAAGAAGGAGAGTGCCTCTTCCATTCACATATGTGGGTAAAAGGCACCCCTCTTCACTTCATCGTTGATAGTGGTAGCCAGAAGAACCTCATATCAGTAGAGGTGGTCAAGTGGTTGGCCCTGTCGACAACGCCGCACCCACAACCCTACACCATTGGATGGCTCCGCCAAGGAATCGATCTCCACATCAAACAACAATGTTGATTGTCGTACGACATCAAGCCCTTCAAATAAGAGGTATTGTGTGATGTTGCTCCTCTCAAAGTTTGTGATGTTCTTTTAGGCCAACCTTATTTATGGAAACATCTTGCTTTATATGAGTCTAGGCTTCGTAGTGTTATTATTACTTTGAACAAGAAATTGTATAGGATACCCGAGGCTGTCCCACCTAGTGCTATTTCCTTGATCTCTGCTAAGAAATGTAGGAAGGTCATCTCTCAGACGGGGAAGTTTGTCTTCTTCGTGATTCGCTCTCAGAATGAGAAAAATTTCATAGCCACATCCAGGGTCTCTACAACCGACCTCTCCACACAACATAAGCAAGTAGATAAGGTCATGAAGAATACTCAGATATTTTCTCCTCACCTACTAGGGTACCTCTGCACTACCAGGTCAAGCACCCCATCGATCTGACCCCCGATGCACCTCTTCCCAATGGGCCAATCTATCACCGCTCTCTGTTAGATAATGAGGAGATCAAGCGACAAATCAAAGAATTGCTCCACAAGGGGAACATCCATCCCAACTTATCACCTTGTGGGAGCCCAATTGTGTTGGTACAGAAGAAAGATGGAACTTGGTGACTTTGCATTGATTATCGATCTCTAAATAAAATCACAGTCAGAAGTCGGTACCCGATTCCCCGAATCGACGACCTCCTTGATCAACTCATGGGGGGAAAATACTTCAGTAAGATTGATCTAAAGTCTGACTACCACCAAGTCCCGATAGAACACACAGATATATGGAAGACTGCCTTCAAGTCAAAGGAAGGCCTTTTTGAATGGTTAGTCATGCCCTTTGGTCTGACAAATGCTCCAACCACTTTCATGAGGATCATGGACGATATCCTGCAACCATTCACCAATAATTTTGTAGTGGTGTATCAAGATGACATTCTCATTTACGGTAAGACTTGGGACAAACACTTGCAACATATTCAATAGGTTCTGCACACCCTGCAGTAGCACAAGCTATATGCCAACTTGGAAAAATGCTCCTTCGGCATGGACAGGGTCCATTACCTAGGCTACATCATTGATCAACATGGTGTACATGTGGATCTAGACAAGATCCAAGTCATCTGTGACTGGCCAACCCCAACCACACTCACTGAGCTTCAGATATTCTTGGGCCTTGCCAATTTCTATCGCAGGTTTGTGTTGGGATTCTCCCATATTGCATGGGCCCTTAGACAAATAACCAGGGGTGGTGGTAAGGTGAAATTTGCGTGGGGTCATCCCCAACAAAAAGTGTTCGATGGTTTGAAGTAGTGCTTGTGCTCATCCCTAGTACTTTCACTACCATACCTACAACAACCCTTTGAGATTGAGACTGATGCTTTAGAATATGTTGTGGGTGTCGTTCTCACGTAGCACGACCACCTCGTGGCCTATCATAGTGAGGCACTATCAGATGCTATCCATAAGTACCCTACTTACAACAAATAAATGTACTCCATTGTGAAAGCCTACCTCTAGTTGAGACATTACATTCTTGGGAGGGAGACAGTCATCCACACAGATCATAAGCCACTACAGGTCATGCAGACACAAGGAAAATTGCAGAATTACCGCCATCAAAAGTGGCCCACATACTTGCAGCAATTCCACCTCAGCATCAAGTATAAAATAGGAAGCACCAACCACATCATTGATTGCCTCAGCAGACTACCAGTCATGGCACTCACCACAGTGCTAGAATCTTGCGGCCATGAGACCTATTGATGGCCCCAACTCTATGAGACAAACACAGACTTCGCCACCACCTACCAAATGTTGGGTGCAAAGGCAGTTGTTGATAATTTCCATCTTCAGGATGGGTTGTTGTGTCATCTAGGCCATATATGTGTTCCATCAGGAGAGTGAGC
>ML849124.1:7391-33107 GCA_009831015.1 Picea engelmannii
TTAGGATTTTACATCCTAGGGAATCTTATGATTCTTGGGTAGATCCCAAAGGTCCAGTAAGGACGGTCTGTCAGAATACCAAAAAATGTTGTTGTTGCACTTGCCTCATTCTGTTTCCATATGATGATGATTTTGTTATCTCAACCTCGTGTTGATGATGATTTTGTTATCTCAACCTCGTGCTGATGATGTTGTTGTTTAAACCTTGTGTTGTTTTTGATGATGTTTTTCTCAACCTCGTGCTGATGATGTTGTTGTTTCAGCCTCGTGCTATTGATGATGCTGTTGTATTAACCTCATGCTGTTGATGATGGTGTTGGTGATATTGTTACCTTAGTGTTATGATAATTGATGTTGATGCAGATGATGATGATGATGCTACTCCAACTTCATGCTGTGAACGATGATGATATTGATGATGAGAAAAAATTCCAATGATTTGTAGATATGCCAATTAGTTTTCCATATGCTGATGATGTTGCTGCCCTCTCTCTCTCTCCTGGTGATGTTGTATTGGGTTTTTTCAGTAGAATACCCTTCTCGTTAAGGGGGAGTGTTGAAATATTATAACTTCGAAGAATATTCTAATTATAATTGAGTTATTATCTTATAGATAAAATCCCCTTTTGTGGATTGATCATGTTGGGTCTTGTATAAGACCAAATCCCCTTTTGTGGATTGGTCAAACCATATTTATATGGTGGTATTTGTAAAGTCGCCCCCTAGGGTTTATAAAGTGGTTTTAACCACTCTTGGAATAAGTCGGCCCTACTAAGTAAATAGACATAACCCTAACACCTCCTCACTAGTATTTATAAGTGAGGATGGAAACTCATTTGTTCACTAACTCACTCACACTTCTAGTGTGCATATTTTGAAGGAAGATGTAGTTGTAGGAAGGAGAAGAGAGGCACATGCTCAGTCCTAGTCTTTTCTTGGTGGTTTTGTCTTAAGACTTGGCATTATATTGACAATCTATTATTGAGGAATTTTTTGATGGGTTTTATCCCCCATGAGGGTCTCCAAGGATAAACTGTTGTGTACCTTGTTATCGTGTTTCTTTTAGTGATCCTACTTATGCTATTATGCTCTAGTAAATTGAAAAGAACTTAATAACAACTCTAAATTTAACATGAAGTAATTTAGAATGCTAGGGGTTGGAAGCACGACCAGGTTTGAGATTGTGAAGATGGCCAATACACATGGTCAACTAGATATATGCACATTTTTTGAAAATTCAGAACTTCATAGAGGATTTCATAGATGCAAAAGACACTACGATGAGGATTAAGAATGCCTTTCATTGTATGTGAGAAAATGGGAGGGTTGGAGAAAAGTTTGGGAACACAAATATTCAAGAGACATGTAGATGATCCAAAGAAAAATTATTAGTAAAACGACATAGATAGAGAATATCAAGAGTAAGTAGATGTAGTTAGACATTGGTGTGGAAAACAACAATCAAAGGTTAGAGGAAGTTGAGGAGAAAATTAGAATGTTCCAAGATAGAATTTTGAAACTGGAAATGAAACAAAGGCCTGGGTATGAGGAATTAAGGAAAAGGTCTCCCTATGCCCTTTTTTGGCTCACTTGGAATATATCAAATGAAATCCATGGAATAAGATGCTACTCAACAAGACATTGAGAAAACACAAAAACAAATCTTATTGAACTTGTCATGAAAGGTTGGTAGCAAGAAGAGTACCCATAGTGGGTATGGACCCAATCCTTGAAATTTGTGATGTTCTACAAGATATATTTTTTGGTAGGACAATATGTTAGTATATATACAAGCCATGTAGTTATCTCCGGTGTTATAACTCTAATAATACTGTAGATAAGAAGCTATTTTCTTGAAATTTTGAATAACTTTCAAGTTTTCCAGATAGTATTGCATTATAAATTTTGTACTAATTTGTTAAATGGTTAGGTTATAGCTCAATTTTAATAAAAAAGTACCCATATTTGTTTTTAAAAAATTAGATCTTAACTATTCAATACGAAATAATTGAAAAAGAGTTATTAATAAGGAAGTCATTTTTTATGGCGTAAACCTTCTATGAAATTTATCTTTTTCAACCACTCAAAATAAAGGGAGGGGAAACCAATATTTTTTTTGAAATCTGACAAGAATTATTTTGGATAGTGGAATTGAATATATCAATCATTACATTGCAAAATCAGGTTTCAATGGGGCTATTCAAGGGTGAGAAACCCATTTTTGTGTTAAAAAGAACAATTTCAACAATCCAAAATTGCAATTTTAGCAAATATTTTATGACCGAATTCTAGCAATGGTAAACTAGAAAATTTCAAAATTGTAGAACATTTAGCCGAATTATTTTTTATCATGAAGAATATATGTGATTGTGATGTGATGCATATTCTTACCTATCTAAATTTATTTGACAATAGTTGATGTTGTCTTGGTCGTCAATCCATTTTTTTTCTAATAATTCTTCATTGCAATGAATATCAATTTGTATTAATCATTAATATACTATATTGCAATGAATATTAATTGGTATTTGTTACCCCCTTATCCTAGGGTAACTAAAGAGATGATGTCTCGAGGCTCGTATGTAGCAGACATGGAGTGCCAAGAGACAGATGACCAACTGAGGCCACATTGAGAAAACATAGCCCCTCCTCTCCACCACACATCACCATTCATCATCAGTAGCATAGGAATGTCCACCACCCCAGCAATGGTAACAATTCTAGTCTCATGGTAAGTGTCACCTTAGTAATTGAATAATTTGAGCATGTTGCAATGACTCCTCTCTTTATTATGGAGCGTTTTCTTGGAAATTATACATTTTGCCTTATTTCACCTTGGTGGTTGACATGATATCCTAGTAAGTTGGTCTCCATCGGGAAAAGGGTTGCTATTGGGGGGTCTCCTTGAAGGGTCTTCACACCATTCCCACTCATACTTACCACTTTCCATAATTCTCCCCCCCGTTTGGGTTTTTGGGTCACTAACCCCAAGAAGGGCTTGTACCTCATTTCATGGGAAGAAGGGGCTGATGGCTCAGAGGTATTGTAGTTAGTATTGTAAAAGTAAAAATATATATTTTATACTTATATATGTTCTCCCTTCTCGAGATCCATGGAACGCTTCTCCATAAAAATGTAGGACCTTTAAAAATAAATAAATAAAAATTTCCCACTTGATGGGGGAATGCATTGCAATGTCCTTTAATTTCCAGTGTATATGGTACTCAACGTGTTCTAACTTCAAGTGGAATTGCGATGCTCTTTTAATTTCCATTGCACATATCACTCAATGTTTGGACCATAAAAAATGAAAGCCAAATAAAAAGGCTTGGAAAATTTTTGCATTGCAAACGAAGGGATGCAACACACCCTCCACAAAGGCACCCATAACGAGACAATATGAGTCCTTGATATGTCAAGAAACCCATGCCCAAAAGTAATACCCCAATCCACCTCATACTCACTACATGTCTTAGAGATGGTCTTCTTGGGAAACATTCCTTGACTTGGGGATTGGCCTACCCAATAGGGCACCATGACAACCATCCCATATCTAAATTTGGTAAAATTTATAAGGTACTTGAGCATTTGTTTAATTTGAAAAGGGGGGATTTAATGCACATGCTTGGGTGGTTATTTTATTAAATGTGGCACTTGGCATGATATATGTGACTTGTGGACCCTTGGAGGGCGTATTTTCTTGTCTTTGCAGGACCTTTCCTGGTGAGAGTCATTCATGAAGGGACTAAGCCACTTGGAACTTCATAGAGGCTTGGAAGACCATTGGATGGATGTTGTGCCCACACATTGGAGGCCTAGGATGATGAACGTTGCACCTTGGAAGAAATATATAGCACTTGGATGAGGCCCAAAATCATGAATAGAATATGAAGTCACTCTCCTATGCCCAAATGTACCTCCTTGGAGCATGAAATCACACTTTTGAGGGGATGTTTGGAACATTTGGTTCACTTGGTGGTGTTGTGGGCTTGGAACCCCGTTATAGCCTTAATATCCACCCTACAGGACAGGGAGGAAGGCATTAGTGTATAGAATCCTTAATGCAACTTTTTCCTGAGGTTTGACCCTTTCCAGAGAATTTTTGGAGGGCCTCGTGTGACACCTAGAATTCAACAAGTGAGGCCTAACTAGACAATAGTGGTTGAACAAGTAAGGCCCTGTCAAACTTCTAGAAAAGGGGAGTTATGAGGCGAGGGGAGATAAATGAGTTGGATATTAGTGGTAATAGCCTAGGAACTCACATAATTCGAGTTTCTAGTGGCCTTTAGAAGATATAGAAGCCTCTCCTAAGCCTCCTACAAGAGCTATATAACAAAGTAAATCCTTGGACAAGGTGAATAAGAATTCAATAGCAAGGTTATGCTGCCAAACTGAAGAGGTATTCAACTAGAAGTAATTGGAGCCTAGCATGACCAAAGAGTTGTAAGGGGAGGCAAGGAGTAAGGATCCAAGAAGGAATGCATCTACATCCAAGGTATGCCATATTGATGTAATGTATTGGTTATAATTAATAGATCATTTGGTTTTCCCCTATGAATGTTTTCAATTGAATGACGAATGTTTAGATCTGATTCATATTATTGTAGATCTGGTTGAAATCTAATTAGATCTAGGATTCTAATTCTAAGTAGAAAGGTAGAGAGGATTTTGTGTGTCTTTTGTATATAGGAAGCAAGTTGTTGAGCTTGGAGTTGGAGTTCTAGGACTGCAACAACTAGGAGATACAAAGGACCACCTCCATAAAGGTATGCAAATCTTCTCCATTCTGTGTGATCATTGTGAATCCACATATTTGAGTCTAGATCTAGGAAATCCATAAGAAGTCTGCCCCTCCTATCTAGGATAACTAGGTTGATCCTAGGGATATCTTATTGATCTATTTAGTGAGATCCCTATGAGAATTTTTCCCATAAAAAACCCCACATTATTGCTTAATTCAGGGATGACATGGAACCTTCCTAGCATGACATCATGGCCTTGGGAGGATTATCTTCACATGTGCCACCTTGGAGATAATCTTTATGGGATAATATGCTATTATTTTGTTATTTTTGGTCATTTTGTAGTCTATGTGTGAAAAAAGAGCAAAATGATTTGCTAATTAAGCATTGTAACTTTGGTTTTAGCCTAAAATTAAGGATTGAATTGTAATGTGGAAAAACTATGACTTGGGTTTTCCTTTATAAATAGAGGCAATTAATTTTTCACTTGGAGATAACTCATCACTTGATAACATTACTCTTGGACTAAAATTTCCGCCTTCTTGGACAATTCACTATCTCTCCTTTTCTTGTCAAAATGGATGCAACTCTTGTCTATTGGAGTAATAAAGGCTAGCCAATTCTCTTGATGGTGTTTCTTTGGAAAATTATTGATGATTCTTGGTAATGAATTGTTTCTTGTATGTTATCTCTTGGATTTTGGTGAGTAATTTCTGTAATTTATTGTCATCTTACTTGTGAAATTCAAGAAATATATCTTAAAACCCTAGGACGAGTAAAAGGGTTTACACCCTCCACCAAGATTTATTTATTCTTTGATATCAAAGGGATATAAGGCTTGCAACAAGAAGCAAGAGGGTTTACACCCTTGTTTCAAGGATTAGCTAGGGTTTATTTCTCTAGGAAGTAAGAGGGTTTACATCCCTAGAGAAACTTTAAATCCTAGTTCATCTTGGATTCCAAACTAAATGATCTGGAAGGATTGTTGTTGGGTTTTATAAGGGTTTAAATCTAAACAACAATATCTTATTCCTCTTTGATTAGTTTTCTTCCCAAGGAAGTGACTCCATTCACCCAATAAGAAGGCACTAATATTTCCATTGGAGATTTGTTATTGTTGCATTGGTAAACGCAAAAATTGAATTTTTGGAATTGTTCAAGTTGGACTTGAATTTTACATGCTTTAGAATCTCTTATGCTTCAAGGGCATATTGATTGGCCAAGTGGTTAGTATGATGTAACAAATATTAATCTACCACCATTAGGGCTGCAACAAACACTCTTTCTCATACAATTTCCTCACTTTTCTACCGCTGGAAATTACTTGTAAGCTGTGATAATTAATCTACTGATAAAGGGATATGGTTTGGACGATTTACTTGCTGATTTTAGTGGTTATAATTTGCTTCTGTAGAATTTTTTTTCTACATACATAGGGATGTCATAATTCTTTTCTCATAACACTCTTTTACAACCCTCATTTGACATCAAAATCTTGGTTTAAACATTGGAATATTGTTCACCAATTATAAGCTTTCTTATCCAATATCATATACTAATTTTGATGGTCTAATTTGTAGTTGTTATAATTTCATTGTTGCTGATATATTACTGTTGTATGCTACAATTTTGGGACATCAAGGTTTCTTTCTGATTTCCCTCTTGTCTCGGGGATTATTTGATCATATATTTTCTGGGTTTGGGTTGTCTAACATTTGTTTTACAGGTACTATCAATTGACAGTTTTTCCCTTGACCTATAATCATTATTTAGATTTTGTTCTCTCCCCTTGCAATCCCCCTAGGATCACCAGAGAAGCCTCCCTTGTGTTGGACTTGTCCATTACTAAAAAGAGAGGAATAACCTTTGAGGTGACAGTGATAGGTGTCCCCAGTTGTGTCACACACTTGTTTCTTGGGTTGGGATTTTCCCAAACTACAAACCGTGTGACAAATTTTTGGCTCCATTGTCAGGGAGGATTTTGAATCCTTTCCAATACCATAACTACACTTGGAAACTCTATCCCAAATCCTTTGCCTTTATCTTGCCCGACAACTCCATTTGAAGAAAGTTCCCCTTTTTATTTTTGATAAGACTTTCATAAATTTTATCTGTTGAATCCATATGGTTTGTACCCAAAGAAAGAAATATCCAATTCCTCCACAACCTAAGAACCCATCTTTCCAAAAGATACTTCCCAAGGGAAGGTTCAAACCTTCCCAAGTTTATCGACGAAGACCTCCTCATAATTCACCTGTGGTATAAACTTTATTCAAAGAAAGCCTTCCTCTCTCTCTAATGGATTATCCTTGGTCTATCAACCTTTACAAGCCATTTAATATGGCCAACATGCCTGGATACCCCCATAACATGTTGAAGGAATCTCACAAATGGGTTCCAAAATTCAATGGAAATAATGTTATTATAGATGAAGAACATCTTGATGCTATCGATGTGGCCTTGGAAAATAATGACGTGGGAAATGAATATGTTGCCATGAAATTAATAGATTCCTCTCTTGATGAGGATGCCAAGAAGTGGTTCAGAAGCATACCCAACAATCACTTGTAGTCGTATCAAACCTTTGCAAATCTGCTCAAAAAGAGATGGACAATGAAGAAATATAATGGAATATTGTTTCTGTAGTTCAACCAAATTAATAAGAAAGAGAACGAAACAATGAAGGCATTTAACGATAGGTTTGACAAATTGCTTAGCCAGATCGATCCCAAAGGACTTGTGCCCACCTCAATCAGTGGCTCTCCTTATTTATTTGAATTCTTTGGAGGGGAAATTTGGTTTTATCCTAAAGGAAAATATGCTTGAGAATTTGGAAAAGGCCAAATAATATACTATGTAGATTGACGAACATCTTATTAGCTCAAATATTGATCCTTTTCAGTTCCCTCGTGATGAAACTAAACCTAAGGAGAAGACATCAACCAACAATGTATAAGATCTAGTCACACTTTTGGCTCAAAATTTTGATCAAATTAATGCCCAGTTTGTTCAAAACCAAAATAATATCATGAACAGGTTGAAAAATTTGGAGAAGCAACATTCTAATCCAAGGCCGTAGTGTTTTAGACAACAGAAGGAAAATGCAGGTTGGAAGCTAGAGCCACAACAAGAAGCGAAGGCACCTGATACCCTAACTCCCATTGGGATGGACAACATGGAATGATCATCATGGCATTTACCTTCTAAAGAACCCCATTGGTAATTTAAGTGTCCAAGACAATAGGAAGAAGAACATCCAAAGTTTGTTGACAGGTTGAATTTCATCGATACATTTTATGCGACCAAGTCCAAGGAGTACATTGAAATCACATAATAAGAGTTTGAAGAAGTCAGGAAGCGGGTATACAAGCATGACACGTTGGAAATTATGAGCCAAATGGATGAGGCTTCAAAGGATAGGTTGAGGAGAGAATATATTTTGGCATACTCCAGGAAAGGTAAAATGCATGAGGCATCTCCTCTAGCACTGAATAAAGTTCCTCCACCTCCTCCACCAATTGTTCATAATTTACCTCCACATCCTGCACCAACCATTGAGGACTTTTGGTTCAATATTGATGTGACCAACATGATGGGAAAGATGAACATGGTAGTTCCCTTGACCGAGATGTGAAAAATTCCTTCCGTAAGGAAAGAAGTATTGAAATCTCTGAAGCTACATGAGAGTTTGAAGATCCTCTAATAGTGTTAAACACCCTGTCCTATACATATAGAGAATATGAGAACCCTCCTTTCTATCTTTCACCAGGGATCAATGGTCTTCATTTGAATAATTTCATGTTGGATTCTGATGCCTTGATAAATGTGATTCCATTGAAGGTTATGAAGTAGTTAGGTTTGTAGGTTACTCGACCTTATAGAAATATATGTGGCATTTATTCAAGGAGGGTGAAGGTGTGCAACCTTATCAAATGCCTAGATGTCTATTGTGTTCCTTTACAAACATTAATATCAATATGGATGTAGCAGTGATTGATGTACCTAATGCTTGGGGCATGCTCTTGTCTAGGAAATGGGTTGTAACTCTTGGTGGTTTTCTCAGTATGGAATTGACTCATGCACATATCCCTATGGGAGATGAGACATTTGAGATTCTTTATAGTCAATAGGTTTCCAGGAATAATAAGAGTGATCCAAATGGCCCTGACTATTGGAGTGATTTTGATTTTGATGTGACACCTCAAACCATGTATTATGATCCTGGGGAGTTACTATTTGCTGGAGAAGATTGTATTGATACACTACTACAGGAGACAGATAAGTATAAGGAGAAACTTACGAAATACCAAGGAAAGGACCCAAGATCCATCAAGATACTCAAGAAGGATGAGGGTAAGAAGGATCAAGAGTGAGAACAAGCTATCAAACATACAATCGAAGTAGGTCCTCCCACACATCCTTGCAGAAGATATACAATATTTTGAATTTGATGAAGGCAACCTTACACTCATGTGGGATAAAATAAAGGGAAAACCAAAGTACGACAAGAAAAGTGAAGTTCTATGGCTTGGCCCTTAAGTTGTCAAGAAGAAGTATGAAAAGGGTACTTACTATTTATCTGCCATGGATGGGAGGAAGATGCCATTACCAGTTAATGGGCCTATCCTCCGACCCTATGTAGACGAGACCTGATCTTCATGGGCCTCGGGCACCAAGTAAGTAGGTAGGTGATTTGTTGTTCTGCATTGAATTTGTGTGCTCATCGTAGGTTAGTTGCATTCATTTATATGCTTGTCTTTACATATTTATTTTATTTCATTTATGCATAGTTGTTGTGATGCATTTGCTTGAATAATTACATGTTAGTTAGAAGTTTTTTGAAGAAAGATCATAGTTTACAATTTTGAGCTTTTTCTTGTATGAATAAAGGGTGAGTTAGCCACCCTTCAATGCTTTAAATTTTTTCTTGAGTACGTGTAGGAACAATTCATTCCAGGAGATGCTGATGTTCTCATGCACTCTACGCTGAGCACATGTTCCCATGTAGGAGCCATATGTTACACCCCCAACCTAGGGGTAACTAAGGGGATGATGTCTTGAGGCCCAAAAGTAGCAGACATGAAGTGTCAAGATCTAGATGATCAATTGATCCCACATTGAGCAGACAAATCCCCTCCTCTCCACAATGCATCACCATTCATCATCAACAACATAATAATGGCTGCCACACCAGCCTAGCCATGAAAGGAAAACAAGTCTTGCTTCATGAGGTAATAATTATAGTCTCATGGTAAGTGTCATATTAGTAATTAAAGTAATTGAGCATGTTTCAAAGGGTCCTTTCTTGATTATGGAACATTTTCTTGGAAAATTTACTTTTTTCCTTATTTCACCTAGGTCGTTGACATGGTATCCTAGTAAATTGGTCTCCCTCGAGAAAAGGGTTATTACTATGGGGTCTCCTTGATGGGTCATCATACAATTCCCACTCATACTTACCACTTTCCACACTTCTTCCCCTCTTTTTCCTCATCTTTTGGGTTTTTGTGTTCATTGACCCCAAGAAGGGCTTGTACCTCATTTCATGGTAAGAAGGGGATGAAGGCCTAGAGGTGTTGTAGCTAGCACTGCAAAAGTCAAAATCCATAATTTATCCTTCTATATGCTCTCCCTAAGGTCTTGAGATCAATGAAATGCTTCTCCATAAAAATGAATAACCTTTACAAATAAATAAATAAAAATGTCTCGCTTGATGGGGGAATGCATTGCAGTGTCATTTGATTTCTAGTGCATATGAAAATCAACGTGTTCTAACTTCAAGTGGCATTGTGGTTCTCTTTTAATTTCCATTGCACAAATAAATCAATGTTCGGGCCATAAAAATGAAAGGAAAATAAAAGGGCTTGGAAAAATGTAGCATTGCAAACGAAGGGATGCAAAACACCCTTCACAAAGGCACCCATAAATGAGACAATATGAGCATTTGATATGTTAAGAACTCCATGCCCAAAAGTACTACCTTAGTCCACCTCATACTCACTACATTTCTTAGAGAGGGTATTCTTGGGAAACATTCCTTGAGATGGAAATTGGCCTACCCAATAGCGCACCATGACAACCATCCCATATATAAATTTGGAAAAATTTATAAGGTATTTGAGTAATTTTTTAATTTGAAAATGGGGGATTTAATGCACATTTTTGGGTGGTTCTTTTATTAAATGTGGCTTACTTGGCATGATGCATGTTACTTGTGGTGTTGATATTTTATGTAATTTCAGAATTTATTCCTAAGTGTAATTGTGAAAGGGTTTATTGATAAGTCATGCCGTTTAAGTATTTTAGAGTATAAATAGAGGTTATATCGATTCATTTTGAGATCACTCATCGAACATAAGTACAAGAGAGTAGTGCACACTTATCTAGGAGGCTATTCTTTGTTCACGTCTGGGTCTCTTTGGTCTTGATTTCATGAAAGAGCATTGTATTACATTGTAAATTTTGGAGGAATCTATATTGAGGAAAGTTTGCAGGGTTTTCTCCCCCTTGAGGGTTTCCTAGAGGATATATCTTATTTTTCTGTGGATATCTATATTTCAGTTGTGATCCTTTTGCATATTAAATAACAATAAAAGAATATAATACTTTAACTGTTGGAAAAACATAAAAACTCAACATGGTATTAGAGTAGGCCTGAAAAAGAATATTTTCCGCAGATTTTTGGAAGTGTTTTGGAAAACTAACTTCACCTTCTTAGGTAGGATGAATACCGACACCAAAATTGACGAGAATCTAGAAGGAGCAAAAAAATTCAGAGCATGGAAGTACAGAGTAGGCCTCCTTCTGGAAGAACATGATTTAGAAAGATTTGTTGAGGAGGAAGTTCCATAACTAGAGGACTATGAGGCCAAGGAAAAGCATAAAAAGAACCAGGCTATGCCTAAGAGGATTATTACAGATTCATTCAAGGAATATGATCAAGGAGGAAGATAATCAATTTTATCATATTATAGGAAGATTGCGCTCAAGAGGAAGCAAGGATGGTAGAAAGAGAAGAGAAACCGAGGGATGATGATCAAGATTTAGCTGCTCATACAATGAAAGGAAAGAGTAAGAAGGAACCCTCATCGCCAAAGAAACCTCAAAAGCCAAAGAATAATCAAAGATACTATTCAAATGTGATGTGTTTCTATTGCAAAAAGGTGGGACATGTTGCAAAATTTTGTCCCCTTATTCTTAAACTAAAAGAAAAGGAAAAGGGAAAGATGCAACATGCTCATGCCGCTGAAGATGATGAACCACCGAACAAAATTGCAAGATAAGATGATTCAAGTGATGATGAATACATCCTAATATCAACTCTCACAAGAACAATCACCCTTGAAAATGATACTTGGTTGGTGGATAGAGGTGCTTCGAAGCACATGATAGGGTATAAAGGCTCTCTGTCAAAATTAATTCATAAAGACTCACCTCATAATGTGAAGTTGGGTGATGATTATAAGTATCCGATCAAAGGAGTAGTAGAGGTCTCCTACAAACTAGATTCCAGGAAGGCAATGAGGATGATGGATGTTCTTTATGTACAAGGTTTGAAGAAGAACCTTCTCTCAATTTCAGTTTGGATGAGAAGGGTTTCATGGTTGCATTTGTAGATGGAGAAGTTCTCATGTGGCTAAAAGGAAAGACGTTTGATGATGAATTTGTTATCGGTATCCAAGAAAGAGGAATGTATACATTAAAGGGACACTCAGATTCAACATTGATTCATGAAATTGTGAATTCAAGTGAGCTATGGGATAGGATATTTTCCCACCTACACTACAGATCTTTACCAATCGTGAGCAAGATGGAAACATGACTACCGGAGATTCAGGTGAATCCGGATGAAATGTGCAAAGGTTGTGCACATAGAAAGAATGTGAAGAACCCCTTTCCAGGCAGTGATAGTAGAGCCAAAGGAGTCTTGGATATTTTACAATCAGATGTATGTGGACCGATGTCAGGACCATCATTCAACAGGTACATATATTATGTATCTTTTATTGATTATTATTCATGCAAAATTTGGATTTACTTCTTGAAGTCAAAAGGTGAAGTATTTGGTAAGTTCAATGAATTCAAGGAACTAGTAGAAAATTTAACAGAAAGGAAGATAAAGACATTAATATCAGGTAATGGAGGAGAATTCATCTCATATGAATTATCATATTTCTACAAAGAAGTTGGGATTAAGAGGGAGCTCTCTACTCCCTATAATTTGCAACAAAATGGAGTGGCAGAGAGAAAGAATCAAATGATTATGGAAGCAATAAAGGCCATGATCCATGATCAATATTTACCTATGTATATATGGTAAAAATATGCGATGACAACTATGTACGTGCAGAACAAAAGTCTCCATAGAGTTCTTGAAAACAAGACACTAGAGGAAATGTTTTCAGGAGATAAGCCAGAGGTCATTCACATGAGGATATTTACCTATCCTGTATATGTGCATGTCCCCAAGGATAAGAGAACAAAGTTGGACCCATCTGGAAAGAAGGGTACATTTGTTGGGTACAATGACACATCGAAGGCCTGCATATTATACATTCTTGGTCAATGTAAGATCGATATTAGTAGGGATGTCACCTTCTATGAGGATGTAGATTTTCACAAGTCAAAGCAGGGTCGTGTAAAGGAATCTCATGATGAAGAGAATGGATTTCCTAGAGATGAAGAGACAAAAGAAGTGGAAGTAGAGGAATCCATTCCTAAGGATTAGGATATGGCCAAACCACAGAGGAATGTGGATAAGCCTACACGAAAGAGAAGACCAGCTTGGGCACAAGAGGCCATCATAGATGCAAAGAGATATGGTGCCCATGGTGGATCATCTAGGAAAGTCAAGAAACCAAAACCGTATCCTGGCTATGTGGCATTATTGTGTGATATCATTGATGCAGATCCTGCCATCTATGAAGAAGCTGCAGGAAAGAAAGAATGGAAGGATGCCATGGTCGAGGAATACCAATCAATAGTGACGAACGACATTTGGGATGTGGTTCCCATACCCAAGGAAAAATCAATTTTGAGCTCCAAGTGGATATTCAAGATGAATCATGCTACAGATGGAAGCATTGAGAAATACAAGGCTAGATTTTTAGCACGAGGATTTTCTCAGAATGAAGGAATTGACTACAAGGAGACTTTTTCTCCTATGGCAAGATATACTTCAATAAGGGTTGTTCTTTCAATAGCTACTATGATGAAATGGAAGGTTCATTAGAGAGACGTGAAGATGATATTTTCGAATGGGGTAATAGAGGAAGAGGTTTACATGGAACAACCACAAGGATTCAAGATACATGTCAGGGAGACGCATGTGTGTAGGTTAAAGAAGGAATTATATGAATTGAAACATGCACCAAGAGCATGGTATGGTCAGATTGATGGTTTTCTGATGAGCTTTGGATTTACCAAGAGTAGTGAAAATTTCAACTTTTACTTCAAGGTTAAGGATGATGGACCAATGATATTAATATGATATGTGGATGACCTATTCTTGACAGGAGTGGAGAAGCTCATCATTATAAGAGAAAACTCACTGCAGAGTTTGAAATGAAAGACCTAGGTTTGATGCACTACTTTTTGGGTCTAGAAATATGGCAGAGTAAGAATAAGATCTTCCTAAATCAAGGAAAATATGTTGTGGATATCCTGAATAGGTTCAGGATGTTGGACTGTAAACCGATGGCTACACAGATGGCATAAAATATGAATTTGTTGGATGATATGAATTCATAGGTTGTGGATGCTACATTATACATGAAAATGATTGGATCATTGATGTATTTGACGAATACACAGCTAGATATATGTTTTTCTATGAACACCCTCAGTCAATACATGGTTGACCCCAGACGTGTTCACCTGATTTCAGTAAAACATGTGATAATGTACCTTAAAGGTACAATGGATTATGGGCTCAAGTATGTTGCAGATAGTGAGATCAATCTACTTGGATATTTGGATTCAAATTGGGTTGGTAGTGTTGCAAACCAGAAAAGTACATGAGGATGTTTCTTCACTTTGAGATCTGGTATGATTTCATGGATCAATGAGAAGCAATCATGTGTAGAACTCAGTACGACCAAGGCATAATATGTGGAAGCATGTGCAACAAGTCATGAAGAACTGTGGCTTTAGAAATTGCTGACTGGATTATTTGATATTGCGATGGAGGTGACCTGTATCTTGTGCGTCAACCAGAGTTGTATAGATTTGTTAGAGAACCCAGTGTTTCATGATAAATAGAAGCATATCGAAATCAGGTTTCACTATATTAGGGATATGGTGCAGAAGGGATAAATGAGGCTCTAATATGTGGCTACCGATGAGTAGGTTACGAATGTGCTGAAAAATCCATTATCAAGGACGAAGTTCAAGTACTTCAAGGACAAGATCGACGTAGTCCCTCTTCAGAGGGAGTGATGGCTTCAGATGTTATCCCAGGGTAGTGTATTTCGTGATGACATGTTTTATCTATTGGAGAGATACCCACCATCCTTAGATGCATGTTGAAGAGACGAGATACAAATGTTATCAAAGGGTACTGGATGTCATGCATAAGATATCTTAGATTTATATGGGAAACTGGATAGTCTCATGCTGACATGTTGTAGCTATTAGAGAGTTACCCAATGGCACTAGATGCATGCTGTGAAGTCACTATGGATTTCCTGTGATGTATAGATTCATGTGTCTGGCAGTCAATGGTCATGAGCTCATGAGGATGGAGACAGTGTTAGAGTCTTTACCGGATAGAATACCTTCCTCATTAAGAGGGAGTGTTGACATTTTATGTAATTTCAGAAGTTATTCCTAAGTGTAATTGTTAAAGGGTTTATTTATAAGTCATGTATTTTAGGTCTTTTAGAGTATAAATAGAGCTCATATCGAGTCATTTGAGATCACTCTTCGAACATAAGTACAAGAGAGTAGTGTGCACTTATCTAGGAGGCGATTATTAGTTTGTGTCTAGGTCTCTTTGGTCTTGATTTCATGAAAGAGATTTGTATTCCATTGTACATGTTGGAGGAGTCTATACCGAGGAAAGTTTGTGGGGTTTTCTCCCCCTTGAGGGTTTCCCTGAGGATATATCTTATTGTTCTATGGATATATATCTTTCAGTTGTGATACTTTTGCATAAATACTAATAAAAGAATATAATACTTTAATTGTTGGAAAAACATCGAAACTCAACATGTGGACCCTTGGAGGGCATATCTTCCTATCTTTGCAAGACCTTTCCCGGTGAAAGTTATTCATGAAGGGACTAAGACACTTGGACCTTCATAGGGGCTTGGAAGACCATTGGATGGATGTTGTTCCCCACACATTGGAGGCCTAGGATGATGAACATTGCACCTTGGAGGATGTCTCTAACACTTGGAAGAGGAATGGAAACATGAAGAGGATATGATGTCACCCTCCTATGCCCAAACATCCCTCCTTGGAGCATGGCATCTCACTTTTGAGGGGGCGTTTGGCACATTTGGTGGTGTTGTTGGCTTGAAACCCCACATTATTGCTTCATTTGGGGATGCTGTGTCACCTTCCTAGCATGATGTCTTGGCCTTGGGAGGATTATATTCACAGGTTCCACCTTGGAGAGAAGATTTATCAGATAATATGCCATTTTTTTTTAAATTTTGGTAATTTTGTAGCCTATGTGGGAAAAAATAACAAAACGATTTGCTAATTAAGCATTGTAACTTTGGTTTTAGCCTACAATTAAGGATTTAATGTAATGTGGACAAACTATTACTTGTGTTTTCCTCTATAAATAGAGGCAAGTCATTTTTCACTTGGAGACAACTCATCACTAGATACCATTACTCTTGGAATAAAATTTCATCCCTCTTGGACAATTCACTATCTCTCTTTTTCTTGTAAAAATGGATGCAACTCTTGTCTATTGGAGTAATAAAGGTAGCAACTTCTCTTGATGGTGTTTCTTTGGAAAATCGTTGATGATTCTTGGTAATGAAGGGTTTCTTGCATGTTATCTCTTGGATTTTGGTGAGTATTGTTGGATTAATGAGAGGGGGGATGAATCAGTAATAGAGAGATTGGCCCTTTTTACCATAGTGTGTAAGTGTTATTTATATTTATGATCAATGTAACATAATAATCCAATAAGTGCAGAGTAAGTAAACCATAAACAATGAACAATCACACACGTGCACAGTACACCAATATTTTTACCTGGAAACCCAATGCAGGAAAAAGCCACATAATGATTTTTATTATATGTCTTTAATAATTGCATTCGTTGGAAGCACCGACTTCCTTTTTTCTCCAGCTGCAACTGGAAGGAGGCTCTGATCCCCAATATTTTCAGGCTACAACCTGAGGGAAGCTCCAACTCTCCAATTTTCTGGCTACAACCAGGAGGAGGCTACAACCCCCTATGTTCTCTGGATACAACTGGAAGGTGGCTACAACCATCTATCCTTTCCCCATCCTACTGCCCTGAAGTATAAGTGAAATGATGAAACCAATATCACATTTTTACTATGAGATATACCACTGTAAAACTGTACCAATCTGTGCCAACAACCTGTAACCAACTTGTGCCACTATTGTGTAACCAACCTGTACCTGTACTCAACCTGTACCAATCAAAACCAAACAAGTAGTTGACCTATCTGTGTTGCATCACACATATGTACATGCCTTTTCTATACTACAACCCACGTATGTATGTGACCTTTCTATACTACATGCGTATGCCTTCTGAAAACTAGGGTTTTCTCCTTCCTGAAAAACTCTGACCCTTTGCTTCCTCTATCACATCAACCTACAACCTGTCATTGTGTCCTAAATGTAGTTGTTCCCTATGCATACATCCTCATACAAATCCCTTAACTAAGTGCATCTATATCTCTCCAGTCATGTGCCATACATGTGTGTATAATCATGAATAAGTGTAATAACCCTCACATGGACTAGACATCAAACCCTTTCTAATATACAACCTCTCAATACATCAACCACTTCACAAATACAAGCTCTCAACCATGTACCGCAAAAACCCTTAAACATATGCCAAGAAGTACAAGATGTGCCTCAACACTAACAATATGTATCAATGATAAATATTGATTATACCAACACTGTATTTCTGTAGATCTGACTTATATAGAAAGTCCCATGCAAACAATAATCTCTTTAGGGAAAATCCTCAAACCCCCATAAACATTTCTCATTTCGACAAAAAAATCCAACTAATCATAGAAATAAGACATATCTTTTGAACCAATATATAGATATGATGTACCTGATCACTGTAGACCTTCCTAGGAGCTTGCTTTCATACTTTAGAGACCTGACCATTGCTCCCCCTAGAAACATTCCTATGTGCTCTCTCTCCAAGCATCTAACTCTCTGTATTGCATATGGTGAACCTCTCCCCCTTTGACATCAATGGCAAAGGTAACTTCCTATCTGAGGCTACTCCCCCTAACTAAATTGTCCTTGGGGTTTCTCCCCTTGAATGAACTCTTCCTGAACTTGCTCCCCCGACCTAAACTATCCTTTTGATATTGCTTCCTTGTGTAAATATAAAACATATAAGATAAGAAGTCAAAAGAATTCATTTTGGCGTATAAATTACTCAGAGTCTCTGGAGAAGATACTCAAAATATTCCCGTGGAAGTGGTTTTGTGAATATATATGAAAACCGTTCTTTTGTTCCCACATATTCAACTATGATGTTCTTCTCTCCAACATGTTCCTGTAGAAAGTGATACTTGATAGGAATGTGCTTCATCTTGGAGTGCATCAATGGATTCTTTGAGATACTGATAACGCTTGTGCTATCACAATATATAGGAATGGGCTCATCATACTCAACTTGTGTATCTGTCAAAGTTTGTCTCATCCATAGAACTAGTGTACAACATGATGTTGCTGCAATATACTCTGCTTCGGCTATAGACAATGATAATGATGACTATTTATTTCTTAGCCAAGATACCAAACACTCACCCAAGTAGAATGTCGCTCCACTGGTGCTTCGTTGGTCATCAATGCAACCTACCCAATCTACATCTGTGTAGGAAATAAGTGATAGATATTTTCCTTTTGGATACCATAATCCAAACTCTTATGTTCCCTTGAGATATTTGAAAAACTCTTCACTGCTAGAACATGTG
Source organism: Picea engelmannii (assembly GCA_009831015.1). Lineage (NCBI taxonomy): Eukaryota > Viridiplantae > Streptophyta > Pinopsida > Pinales > Pinaceae > Picea > Picea engelmannii. The sequence continues at coordinate 26,299 of ML849124.1, forward strand.
ATTCCTTTGGTGTTGCTTGAAATCATGCCACCTGTCCAACTTCCTGCATTACATTTGGTCTAGATGTTTTCACATAAAGTAAGATGCCAATCATTGACTTGCACTGCCTTTGATCTATAGACTTTGAGTCATAATATTTTATCAACTTGCAACTGGTTTTCATAAGAGTGTTAACTGGTTTGCAATCTTCCATTTTGAACCTCTTTAGCATTTCTTTGATATACTCAGTTTGAGAAATAAAAATGCCTTGGTTTCTTTGACATATATAAATACCCAGAAAGAAGGATAGTTCTCCAAGTAATGACATTTCAAATTCATTCTTCATATCCATTGCAAATTTATGGCTTAACCTATCATCATCACTTCCAAAAATAATATCGTCAACATAAACTTCAATTAATAAAATACTATCTTGAGTTACCTTGATGTAGAGATTGATGTCTGCATTTCATTTTCTGAACCCTGCTTGATGTAGATATCTATCCAATTTAGAGTACGATGCTCTAGGAGCCCATTTTAGACAATAAAATCCCTTCTTCAAACTGTACATGTAATCTTTGTTCTCTAATAGCTAAAATCCTTCTGGTTTCTCAATGTAGACTTCTTCTTCAAGTTCCCCGTTCATAAAGGTTGATTTCACATCCATCTGATACACTTTAATATTCTTGGAGCATGCATAAGATAAGATCAATCAGATTGCTTCCATTCTGGAAAATGGGGAAAACATCTCTTCAAAGTTGATATCTTCAACTTGTACGTATCCTTTACATACCAATCTAGCTTTGTTCCTGGTAACATGCCCATCTTCATTCAATTTATTTCCGAAGACTCACGTTGTGCCAATAACATTCTTGTACCTTGGTCTTGGAATCAATTCCCAAGTGTCATTCTTCTCTAGTTGATCCAACTCTTCATTCATGGCCTTTTTCTAGAATTCATCCTTGCTAGCTTCTTCAAAACTGTTTGGTTCAATCGAAGATAAGAGTTCTAGGTGTAATTGTTCAGGTGAACAAATTTTTCTTGTAGTCTCAATTCCTACATCTTTGTTCCCGACAATCTAATTTGAAGGATGATTCTTCTGTACTCATTTTCTAGGTGTCTTTGGAGCTACTTGATGAAATTTCTCTTCTACTTCTATTTGATATTCTTCATCTTCCCCTTCTGCAACTTCTTCATCCTTTTCGTCTTCTTTGTAAACCTATTCCAATGATTCATTTTCTTCTTCCTTTAATATTTGTTCACTTGTTTCATCAACTGTTACATTGATTCTTTCCAAAACTTTGTTGAGCCTTATATTGTAATACTTGTATGCTTTCCTTGCACTTGAGTAACCAACAAGCACATCTTTGTCCACACGAGAGTCAAACTTTCCCATTCTTCCACCTTCTCTTTTGATGTAGCATTTTCTTCCGAACACTCTGAAGTGATTCACATTTTCTTGTCTTCCTTTCCATAGCTTGTAGGGAGTTTTGTTACCATTGTTTCTGAGCATTACTCTATTTTGAATGTGAAATGTTGTATGCATTGCATGTGTCCAAAATACATCTGTCAAATTAGAATCCATTAACATTGTTCGATCCATTTCTTGTATTGTCATGTTCTTTCTTTCAACAACTCCATTCTTTTGAGGTGTCCTAGCGATGAAGAATTGCCTTTGTATCCCATGCTTGCTGCAGAAATCCATAAATTCCTTTGAAGTAAACTCTCGTCCATTGTCTGATCTCAAACATTTGATTTTTCAATCCATTTCATTTTCAACCATTTCCTTGTATACCTTGAAATTTTCAAATGCTTATGATTTCTTCCTAAGAAAACAAACTGCAATCATTCTTGTATAATCATTAACCAATAACATAAAGTATTAATCACCTTTTAAACCCTTTGTTCTAGTTGGTCCAACTAGATCAATATGCACAATTTCTAGTGGTATTGTTGTGGAATATTCCTTTGATTTGAATCTGGTATTTGTTTTCTTTCCTTGTTGACAATGCTTTCGTAATTTGTTGGTTGTCTTTGTGATATAGGGAATTTCTCTGACTGTTTCCTTTTTTCTAACTTTGACAAGGTTATCGAAGTTTAACTGACCCATTCTTCTGTCCCATATCCAAACTTCATCTTCCTTTCCTAGACAACACTTTTCATTTCCAATTTCACTTACTATATATATGTTGCTTGGAGTTCTTGCAACTGTTGCAATCAATTTTCCTAATCCTTCTTTTGTTATCTCGCACTTTTATGAATCAAATGTAAGTTTATGACCTTGGTAACACATTTGACTTACACTTCAAAGATTATGTTTCATATCTTCCACTAGTAGAACATTTTCTTCCTTGGTATTCTTGTTTCCAATTCTGACTGTGCGCTTTCCAATGATTCTAGTTGAGTCATCATTTCCAAAGGAGACCGATCCATCTCTTTCCTTTCTCAATGGAAGAAACATGTCTTCATCACCTATCATGAGATTTGAACATCCACTTTCAACATACCAACCAAGTTTATTGTGTTTATCTTATAGAGCGAGTGTGCATTCTTCATTGTTAAACTAATTCTTCTTTCTTATCCATATTCTCTACTGAGGTTCCTGGCTGTGACTGTTGTCATTATGTTGTGATTCTCTAGGAGGGACTATAATTCTACAATCTTTGGCCATGTTTCCAAAGTTGCCGCACTTGTAGCATTCCAATTCAGTGCTAAATGATTCAAACCTGTTGTAGCTTCTTCTCTATGTTTCACTAGGTCTTCTTGGATAACCATTTTGTGCATGAATTTGAAAGTTGCTTTTGTTCCTGCTATTAGCTCTGCAATTTATAGATTTATGTCCAAAATTATTACATGCATAACATAAACCAAAAAATATAGTTTGATACTTAGGATTTGAAGATATTCCGAATCCTTCTTCTTCCCGAGGCCTACTTGTTTATGACTGTCGATGATTCTGAAATCTAAATCTTCTAGGTGGAGGAGTGTCCCTGTGATCTTCCCTGTAAAACTTCTTGTCCTCTCTAACTATATATACATAGCTTCTTGGTTGTGTTTCTTTATCTGTGGTTTTGGAGATTGAATCTCTTTCTGTTTGATTTTATCCTAGTACAGACTTGTCATGATGTGGACTTTGACTGTTGATAATATTATCCAAAACCTTTGAGTTGTTCTATATGTTTTTCTGTTGAATATCTTTTCTCAATGTAACAACCTATGCTTCCAAATTTCCAATGATCCTGTCCTTTTCTTCTAGCTGTTCTTTGAGTGATTCTTTGATTATTTTTTCTTATTCTATTTGAAACTTTTAATCAATGATCATCTTCTCTAGTTCTTCAGAGTTTGAATTATGAGTGTCTTCTTTCTTGTCTAGTTCTGCCCGGAGCTTCTTGTTTTTCTTCTTTTCTCTTTTTATAACTTCTATAGCACTCAAAAGTTCTTCTCCGTAGTCAACTTCTGCTTCTTCATTTTCCTCTTTGGTGTATTCTTTATCGAAGTCTTATATTTCCATGAATAGAACTCTTTCTGTCTCACTTTCATTGACTTCATCTTCATCTAATGAGGAGTCATCTTCTTTGGTGCAAAATAATTTCTTGAAGACTTTCTTTTTGGTTCTTTTGCCTTTATTGTTTGTTTTCTATTTGAATCATCTTCTTCATTTCTTTTCTTTTTCTTGTGAGGACATTTGTTAGAAAAGTGACCAATACCATCGCAATTAAAAAAAAAACAATGGAAGCTTACCTCTATGTCTTCTGTCGATTCTCTTTTTTAGTCTTCTGACAAAGTTGGCCACTTCTTCATCATCTTCCAAGATGTCACTATTGATGCTATATTCTTTTTCCTTTTGCTTACCCTTTTGATTTGACTTCTTGTATGCTTTGAATGATGCTTCTTTTATACCTGGATTCTCCTGTTCAGTTATTATTTCATAGGCTGTGAAGATTCCATGTAGTTCATCCATGCTTATTGAGTCTAGATCTACCCTTTCTTCTAGTGCTAAGATCTTAGGATCAAATCTCATTGGAAGAGATCTTAGTAACTTTTTAACAATTATAGATTCATCAAATTATTCTCCCAATCCTATGATTTTGTTCACTATTTCATCAACTCGTAAGAAGTAAACTGCAATATTCTCATCTTCCTTCATCTTTAGCTGTTTGAATTGATCTTTGTACGTTTGAATCTTTGTTGCCTTGAATTTTGCATCTCCTTCATAAATATTCTGAAGTTTTTCCCAAGTCTCTTGAGTAGAGTTGCAATGCATAAATTTGACATATACCAAATCATAAAGACCATTCAAAAGTGCATTTGTGGCTTTTGAATTATTTAGACTGAGTTTCCTTCCACTTTCATTTGTTGGTAGAACTACTGGTTCTTTGTATCCATCTACAACTGATTTCCAAACCTCAAATCCCTGTGCCTATACATATGTTTTTATCCTTCTGCTCCAGAATGCATAGTTTTGTCCATCAAACTATGGTATTCCATTTTTATACATACTGTTTCTCTCCATGATCTACCTTTCAGTGGTTAAACTAATTTCTAAAAAAACCTACTCTAATACCAATTGTTGGATTACCGAGAGGTTTGAATCAGTAATAGAGAAATTGTTCCTTTTTACCACAATATGTAAGTGTTATTTATATTTATGATCAATGTAACATAATCATACAATAAGTGCAGAGTAAATAAACCATAAACAATGAACAATCACACACATGCATAGTACACCAATATTTTTACGTGGAACCCCAATGCAAGATAAAACCACAGAATGATTTTTCTTATATGTCTTTAAGAATTACATTCATTGGAACCACCAACTTCCTTTGTTCACCATCTTCAACTAGAAGGAGGCTCCAACACCATATATTTTTAGGCTACAACCTGAGGGAAGCTCCAACTCCCCAATTCGCTGGCTACAACTAGAAGGAGGCTACAACCCCCTATGTTCTCCATCTACAACTGAAATGAGGCTAAAACCACCTATCCTTGCCCCGTCTTGCATCCTTGAAGTATAAGTGAAATGATGAAACCATTGTCACACTGTCACCGTGAGATATACCACTGTAAACCTGTACCAATATGTGCCAACAAACTGTAACCAACATGTGCCACTTTCTTGTAACCAACCTGTACTTGTACTCAGCTTGTACTAATCAAAACCCAACAGGTATGTGACCTATATGTGCCACAAGACATGTATGTACACGCCATTTCTATACTGCATCCCACATATGTACGATACCTTTCTATACTGTAGTCTGCTTATGCCTTCTAAAAACTAGGGTTTTCTCTTTCCTGAAAAACTCTGAACCTTTGCTACCTCTGTCACATCATCCTGCAACTTGTCACTATGTCCAAACTGTAGCTATGCCCTATGCATACATCCTCATACAAATCCCTTAACTAAGTGCATCTATATCTCTCTATTCATGTGCCATACATGTGTGTATAATCATGAACAAGTGTAATAACCCTTACATGGAATAGACATCAAACCCTTTTTGATATACAACCTCTCAATACATCAACCACTTCACATATACAAGCTCTCAACCATGTACCACAAACACCCTTAACCATATGCCAATAAATACAAGATGTGACTTGACACTAACAATATGTATCAATGATAAATATTTATTATAGCAACATTGTATTTCTATAGATATGAATTATACAAAAAGTCCCATGCAACCAATAATCTATCTAGGGAAAATCCTCAAACCCCCATAACCATTTCTCATGTAGACAAAAAAATTCAACTACTCATAGAAATAAGACATACCTTTTGAGCCAGTAGATAGATCTGATGTACCTGATCACTGTAGACCTAACATATTCATCTTCTCAAGTTTTTATGGCTTTACCCTCATGTACGCTCCCTATTATACTTCCAGCCCAGGTACGTACATACCCTATTATACTGTTAGCTCACATATGTATGCACCCTATTGTATTGTTATTCTGTGTACATCTCAGAAACTAGGGTTTTTAAATATTTTTGAAACTCCAAAACTTTCACCTTCAACCCTTCATGCTACCTCATACTTGAGTAACTTCAGATGTATCAATGAGTACCTGCAATAAACCTTACACACTAATAGATATTCAATGTGCTCAATAGGTGCTAATAGGAGAGCCTTTCTCTCTTATTTATACTTCCATGTAGATTTCTCAAGGGGTTACCTTCTAACAAACCTAACCCATTTTCCTTCTTTTAAGGCTAACCCACTATTAACCCACTTTGCTACAAATAGTAAATTTTCCACTTCTAGTTGAAACTATTTTTTTTTTTTTTAAATATTTTCTTATTTGCAACAACTTAACCCATGATTAAATCTTAGCTTCAATCACTTGACTAGTCAACTTCTTCTAGGAGCTTCTAGAATAATTTTGACTTCTTTGACTTCTAGATAGCTCATGAGGGTTCTCCAAATTCACAAGGCCATAATTCTCTAATCGTGAAGAGTTATGTGTCATTCCACATATCACCAGAAATGGCATGACATGCACTATCCATGTAGAATAATTTTACCTACAAATATACTAACCTTCCTACCATTATACATCAAACACACTTAGATCCCTTAACCATACTGTTGGGCTATCAAAATTTTGTTACCAGACTTGCTTCAAGGGTTGACATCAATGACAAACAACCCAATTAATAAACAAGTACTTTTTACAATTTATTTTCATCTTGCTTGTGAAATTCAAGAAATATATCTTAAAATCCTAGGAGGAGTAAAAGGGATTACATCCTCCATTGAGGTTTATTTCTTCTTTTCTATTGAAGGGATATAACACCTGCAACAAGAATTAAG
>ML849125.1:0-11387 GCA_009831015.1 Picea engelmannii
ACATAGGAAATGATATGGCTACCATAAAATAGGGCCCTTGACATAATAATGATGATTGTCACACTAGAAAATAATTATTGTTTATATTGAAATCCTCGTACTGTGATTCAAACCTAACATCAAAACATTCCATAAACAGGAGAAAACAAATCATTCAATTGGAACCAAATGTTACTATCACCACTTCAAAGGTTGTTACGAGGGAAAAACTCTCTATGGCCAAGGGTGAACCACAACAAATAGGCATGACTGCAAAAATCAACTCAATTCCAACATATGCTATATAAACGAATGTGCTAGATGAGAAAGAGGTTTACCTCAATCCAACGTTTGATGATGCTCCACCTTTGAGCACTTTGACCCAAAGCTTTATACCCGCAAGAAGTTCTCAACAAACAAATATAGAAAGTACGTAGTGATAATATATATGGGGTTAGCACATCAAATAGCATAATCCATTAATAAACATTACAAACATGCCCCTGGATAATAATCATATATTTGCATGATACCAATAAGACGGGAAAGGAGTATTTCTATTAATAATTGATCAGCAAAAGTGACAACATTACAGACTTTCATGTCAGCACAGTTCGAAACCAAGAAACCAAGTTCCTTCCAACCGGGTCTCCACCACTTCAATCCTCCACCAAAGGCAACCTCATAGGAAAGAGGCAATGAGGTATTCTCAATAATAGGGAAAGAGCTTGGGGGTTGAACACTGTGTTCAGACTTGAGGGAAAAAGGGATGCAGACTCAATATGAAGTAATTTCTCCAGAGTAACTTTACTCTCAAAGTTGAATGCTTTCTCCTCCTTTTCCATAGTTTGAAATTGTGCTCTTATAGCCTCTAGAATGCAACTGAAGGGCCAATTCAGAACGCTTCCAGTATATGGAAGGCCAAATATCATAGATCTTCTGTCGTGACATGGAAATCTGACTTCATTTTGTATTTTTTGGCACAAATCTCGATATATGTGGGATTTAGTGGAGCAGCAAGTGGATATGCATATTGCCTAACTGATAGGGAGCGTATATGTGGAAACATGTATATTTTTGGCTCTGGATTCATCAAAAAGGGATGACAAGTCTACATAGGGAAATGGAAATAGGCCCTCTATGCAAGATGGAAATGGTGAGGAAAATCTTGCTATAACATATGCCCCCTAATGTGTGAGATCAGAGGAGTATCTACGATGGCCGAAATACATTATAAATAACCCAGAAGTGGAGTGGTAGAGAACCAAGTGGATGAACTCAATTTCTCATTACATTATGTAGTGACTTTGCATACATGGCTGCCAAGAATACAATGCAGATCCATGTCGAAAATATACCAACAAGTGTTCATGGCCATGAATAGGAAAATACAAATGCGGTTACGTGCCAAAAGTTGTCATAGTCACGAACAAGGCCTAGTGAAACCAATCTCAAAATAAATCTGAAGATATCTATATACCACGGAGTACAATCTGATCTCCCATGATCACTGTAGTTAAATAGGTGTTGGTCCAATAAAAGAGAAGCAACAACTCAGGAAAGCTACGCCCACATAGTCATGTCTTCAAGTCTTCTACACTATCCGCCAAGGTGCAAGTCTACATCATGTGAATAGAGGAGTTGAGTTCAAACACAATGAGACATCTTTTGATTACCGGTCATTGAGGTATATCGTTAACAAATGAGAGATAGCCAACCAATGATGACAGTAGGTATCAAGGCACTGAGTACATTTATACACGTGCGATAAAGGATTTGGTGTCGAACACTTGAGAAATCCATTGATCAGGAGACATTGATGTATTCCCATCTGTCAATGGTGAGAGAGCCTGCCACTAAGGACTGCAAACCTCAAGGTACTCACAAAACTCTATGTCCCATATCTAGAATAACTGAGTTGAAGTCGATGGAAAGAGACCCACTGAAAGGAGAGAATTGAAGCATCTCTCATCAGTCAGCACGAGGAACAAAGCAGGAGCTTCATGATTTGGTGGAGATCGGACGAAGAACATGTTCACGAACCAATGAACCTGTGCGTCTTTCGCATGTGCCAAATGTAAGCGGTACATGAAAAGGACCCTCTGAATAGAAGCCAATGATGAAAATTGCTGACAAAGGCGAGGAAACCACCAATAAGGCTAATGGCATCCAAGACACTACACGAATCCCAAAGTGTGAATAGATGTCTTACCGTCGAACATAAGGGAAACCACCCAGTCAAAGACCAATGATGAAATGTCAATTGTTGGGTTCAAGATGACCTACCAATGATGAAAGCAGGGCTAGGGTGCATGATGAGACCAAAGTATCATGTGATTCTAAGGCAAACTGAAGGTATGGACGACATACAAAGTCAATATTTCTGAGGAATGGTCGACATAGGATGATAGACTTCCTCTGAATAAGAGAATGAGACATATGGTGGACTCTTGCAGCATAGACTCAATGATGTGACAATTAGATGCAGTAGGAATCAATAATGTTCTCTATAGGGACTGGAAGAGTAACCAGTCAATAGAGAAAACTCTGTAATGAAATCAACTTCCTAAGTCCATGCTAAACCCAAAATTATGATGACGCAAGGACTCAATAACTTTGTGCTCTGTTCAAAGGTGACATGGTTGCTGCCAATTACAATATAGTACTCCCTTCCCGCCCATCTCTTTTTTTTTTTTTTCATAACAAATGAATGCTATGATACAGAGGAGGGAACAAGTGTCACAAGTAAGCAAAAACTAGTTCCAGCAGTGGAACATACCTATGCTCAATGCAAGGAAATGCATGCAGGAGATGGACACTCAGGGTGATGTTCCCTCCAGGGTATAGGGTGTCAAATTGTGAAGGATATAAACAAGGCTCTGCTTGGTTGAGGATGCAAAACTGCTTAGGCAACAGTTTATAACGCAAAGCAAGAACCAGCTAAAGTCTCAATACTGCAAGCGAGGGCATGAGATGCAATCAAAATTTAACGCCAAAAAATGTCCTTTTTTTTATATATTTTAGTCTACTTGGTGTGAAAAAGGGGTAAACTTGTGCCAAATAGACATCTTTTCAAATCTAATTTACGAGTGTGAAAAAGACAAGTTCACTCGACAATCTTTTATATTTTTGATAACGAGTCGGAAAAGAGATTAAATAAGACTCATGACCTTTCAAATCCAAATTTAACGAGTGTGAAAGGGACAAATCACTCGACGATACTTTTGGTATTTTATACGAGTCGGAAAAGAGCTTAATTGAGACTCGTTTTTCGGCTCTTAATCAACATGTAAAGGGGGAGGCCAAGGCTCCCATCCTGGTCTTCTGCTGAAAGTCAGTACCTTATGGATAGATGACAAAATCTTGGGAAAACCCAAAACTCTCCAAGTCGAGAAGGGGAAAGTGCTAATAGAGGACACGGTCTTTGTAATGGTTCGAATAATGTCTCTTAATGGAAAAAACATAGGTGGGGGTATGGGATGCCATGCCGGGTCATTCCAATAGAATGGGGTCTCATCAGGACTTGGAGGGAGAGCATTCAGGGGAAGGATAATTCTCTCTCGTTTGGCAGAGGTAGGATTTGGAATGTTGATGATGTGATTTAAATGTGAATCGCTCTCCTCATGGAGAGGAGGATTAACCAGATATTTCACTGGAGTGACCACTTATTCAATTATAGGTTGAAGAGGGTGGTCAATAATGGAGACAAGAGACACTTCACTCTCAACAAAGGGGGTGAGGTCGAGAAGAGATTGTAGTGGTGGGACCACCGAGACGATCAGAGGAGAAATGGTTAGAGGGTAAACCGTGGGAATCTCAGAATTCAAGGGGCTCTTGGGTGAGCCCCACACTGCTGGTATCTCAGCTGTAACCAGACACAAACAAGTAAGATGACATCCTTCGCAAGTCTTGCAAAGGAATTTAGGCTTACGTCGGAGATGTTTAGGCCTCTTGATATGACTAGCAGGGGAAAGAGAGTCGTCTTCAGTATGATGAACCAAAGTTGGAGACATAGTACGGCTATGATTTGGGGTGAAGAGGGTGGTTCCCCCAACATAATTTATAGAGGTTGGTAGTGAGTCGTTGACATCATTCGTAGAATATGTCAATCCATCTCTGACATGACTAACAGAGGTTGGTGATGGAGCACCAGTGTGATCGGCAGTGACTGGGCTAGCGATAGATTGTGGTATTTGATTCCAAGGCCCTAGAAAAGGCTGGTTCTGAAACATTGCAGGCCAGAACGGATGTTGGTGTACTCCCTTTTCATGCCCATAAAAGTGTTGGTTTATGCCAAAATGGTCCGAAGAGGTTTGGACGGGCATCATCACCAAGGTCTGCAAAGAGACTGAGGTAGGATAAGAACTATTCGAGTAAGGATACATGTTTCCCCCTTGTGAGGGGGTCTCATAAATAGGATAGCCCTGACTGTAAAATTGATTCTCTCCATAAGAAGTACCTAGAGGTACTTGAGGACCCGTCATGGAAAAAGTGTTCAAAGGAACTGACATGGCAGATGAAAGATACATGGGTGGGGTGTAATATGTGGAATAAACACCCATCTGAGCACTAGCTCCTGAAATAGCATATCTAGTATTGGATCCATAAGGGGGAAGGTTCCAGCCTCCCATGGGGATACGACTCATATCAAATGAAGAAGTGGGCATAGGAGCCATAGTGCCCCCAGGTCCAATGTTAGGATTTGTATACGCAGACTAGGGAGAATATTGCACGGGCGAAGGCATATCAACAGCAAAATGACTAGAGACCCAAGGTGCAGACTGAGTGTTGTAGTTGTGTATACCATTATAAAAGGTGGAAGGTTCCATCTCCATGAAATGAGCAGGCATCATGGGGTGGGTAGTGGTGAATGAGGGAGAAAAAAAAACTCCACTATCCATGATGATGAAATCTAATATAGACTTCTTAGGCCAACTAGTAGTAAAAGAGTATACCAAAAAGTCAAATGGCCAATATGCATGTAAACAGGATAAAAGTGGTTGAGTGTCCTCCCTCACTAAAGAAGGTATTCCTCATCCAAGAGGGACCTGAGACTCCCCGCTAAAGTTCAGAGGTAACATAATAAGTTATAAGGGCCCTCGTAGGCTTAACAACCAGTCGGGAAGATCCCCTCGGAGAGGTAATCTTCGATAAAGGTTGTGTGTTGTCTGACCCCTATCTAACTCAAGATACAAGCAAAATAACCCCTGCAAGTAACCTATGAGAAACCTAAGTCAAGCAACTAATCAACCATTGTATAACTAATGCACAGGCGAACAATCGTAAGTCTGGATTACCATATGGGTAGGGTAGCAAAGCCCAAAACCTTGAAAGTACTACCTCTCACAGAGGTATGGATACTAACAAGACCCCCAAATATGAATAAATCCACAGAAATATCTTTGATGCTAAGTGAGTATCCAAGGGTTATCCCTTAACAAACTTTGCGTGACCTCGTGCTTAACTCCGGTGTGAGCGGAGCCCCCTGATATTACCAACTATACAATGGATTTATCAACTCCCTGTCTCAGACACATATGTTGATTTAATTTCCTTGGAGAAGTTTACTCACAAAATCCTATACCAAGGCACTAAATCCTAGGCTAGTTTGTGCACCCTAGAAATAAAATCGTGACTAATCAATTTTAGTTTAAAGCATAAATTTTAATGGCCATGATTACTCAAAAAGGTATGGAAGTGAAACGCATGATGTTATGACTCTATAAGAAAATAAGTATGGATATAATTCAAAGTCTATCTTTAACTTTGCAGTGGATGATATGCTAATAAAAACAGTGCAACTTTCAATTTCAACTCTGCGATTCAGAAGTAAAATGAAATCTTTCACTAAATGCACTAAGCTAATGACAAAGGTTCAAAGGAAAAAATTCTTAACCAATGAAAAATGCCTATTTGTATTCTCAATATAATGAAAAATAAAATGCATGGACTAATAAGCAACTCGATATATAAATCTACTGTGTACAAAAGCAATAACTCAAGAAAAATATCAAGCAACCAAGCAAACAACCCGAGATACAAGGACAAATCAACATTGAAAAATGATGAGAAAGACTATGCCCAAAAATTCAACTCCAAACAGGTCTCCTGTCATCCCAGTAAATCTAAACAGACACTACAGAGTCTAAAGAAGGCTCAACAATCTTCAAATTCTACCCAGCAACCAATAAAGGAAACAAGGTATACGCGACTATTCAGGAGAATAGAATGTATATATGCCTCTTGCAGTGGGACAGCAAGCGTGTATATGCGACTGTCGAGGAAAAAGGAGCATATGGGCTTCAAAACAAGGCTAGGCAAGGGTAATAAAGGTTGAAAATCAGACCCAGAGTGAACAGAATCTGTCAAGTAGTGATATGACAAGAAACACAAAGGAAAAAGAGCAATGTAAGAAGAAAAAGTACTTCAACCCTTAGAAGGAAGATCTCTCCCCAATGGAGTCGCCAATTCTGTTACGAGGGAAAAACTCTCTATGGCCAAGGGTAAACCCCAACAGACAGGTATGATTGCAGAAATCAACTCAATTCCAACATATGTTATATAAACGAATGTGTTAGATGAGAAAGAGGTTTACCTCTATCCAACGTTTGATGATGTTCCACCGTTGGGCACTTTGACCCAAAGATTTATACCTGCAAGAAGTTCTCAACAAACAAATATAGCAAGTATGTAGTGATAATATATATGGGGTTAGAACATCAAATAGCATAATCCATTAATAAACATTACAAACATTCCCATGGATAATAATCATATATTTGCAAGATACCAATAGGATGGGAAAGGAGTATTTCTATTAATAATTGATCAGCAGAAGTGACAACATTACAGACTTCCATGTCGGCACGGTTCGAAACCAAGAAACCAAGTTCCTTCGAATTGGGTCTCCACCACTTCAATCCTCCACCAAAGGCAAGCTCATAGGAAAGAGGCAATGAGGTCCTCTCAACAATAGGGAAAGAGCTTGAGGGATGAACACTGTGTTCAGACTTGAGGAACAAAGGGATGCAGACTCAATATGAAGTAATTTCTCTAGAGTAACTTTTCTCTCAAAGTTGAATGCTTTCTCCTCCTTTTCCATAGTTAGAAATTGTGCTCTTATAGCCTCTAGAATGAAACTGAAGGGCTGAGTCGAAATGTTTCCAGTATATGGAAGGCCAAAGATCATAGATCTTTTGTCGGGACACGGAAATCCAACTTCATTTTGTATTGTCTATAACAAATCCTGATATACGTGGGCTGTAGTGGAGCAGCAAGCGTATACGCATCTTGCATAACTGATAGGGAGCATATATGTGGAAAAATGTATATTTTTGGCTCTGGATTCATCAAAAAGGGATGACAAGTCTGCATAGGGAAATGGAAACAGGCCCTCTGTGCGAGATGGAAATGGTGAGGCAAATCTTGCTATAACAAAGGTTCAACCAAAGGAACTAGAGTAAACCTAAGGAAGATGGTTTCCTATCCACTCATGGATGTAGATGAAAGGGACACCACTACATTTAATTATTGACAACGACAACCATAAAATCCCAATCCTAGTAGAGGTCATCAAGAATATGAAGCTATGAACAATGTCACATCCCTAGCTATACACTATTATCTAGCTAAGCTAGCAATGAGACATCCACATCAGTTATCAATTTTCCTTACAATATTCCATCTATCCCCTCAAAGATGAGTTATTATGTGAAATCACCATTCTTGAAGTTTGTGATGTTATTTAGTGACAACCATATGTGGAAACATCATGTTACTCATTAGTATTGGTCCTATGGTGTCATTATTAACCTAGTAGATTGACTCTACATGATACTATAGGTAGTCGTTACTACCACAGTCTCTCTAATCATTGCTAAGTAGTGCATGAAGGTAATCTCTCAAACTGGGAGGTTTGTCCTCTTCATGTTTTGGACAAAACAAAATCACTATGACCACCAAGGCCTTTGTAAGGGTATCCTCTATGTACTCCATTTTTCAAGCCCATTAGAACTGGAAGCATTATATTCTAGGAAATAAATGTCATTGACACTGACCATGGGACTCTGGAATTTATGAAAATACATGGAACATTGTAGAATGACCACCAAAGTGGTCCAAGTACCTTTAGCAATTCACCAAAATATAAGTATAAGAATGGAAGAACCAATATAGTTGCACATCATCTCGGTTGAGATTTGGTTGTGGTGATAACCATAGTCCTCAACTATTGTGGACATGAGACTTTAGTGATGTGTAAACTTGCATGGATACTCCAATAGAACAATTCATCAAAACAGATCTTATACTATTCTAAAATCTTAGATTATGCAATTCATTTCCTTAGATCCCAAATTAGTTATTACCAGCTTATTGTTCAAATTTATGAAAATAATTGAATATGAAAATGAAAGAAATGATAAAAAGAACAGAACATCCACACAAAAGTGAACACAAGATATATCCTGGGAAACCAAATACAGGAGAAAAATCAATTATAAGGTAAGGCCTATGCTCTGCTCTCTTTTCTTCAGTTATGGAAATGCAGATTCAAAGAAAGAGGTGTTCATTGTGGAATTTCCTTTGACATTATGGCCCCTATGGATGCTACAAAATATTGCCATCCTCTGTGTTGGAAAATTGGTTGTCATTGATGACAACCTTAGAAGAATCCCAAAGCAAATCCCAGAATCCCCTAAAAGTGATGATGATGTGTCCACTTGAAGAAGACTTAACATAAATGTATATAACTCCAGAGTGGTCCCCTTATGGTGTAGATTTTAAGCATGGCCCTCATGGGATGAGATTAAATGTGGTTTTCTCCACATTTCCACTTTGATTTGTACACAAATGGATCCCACAAGATGTTCAAGATAAATATTACAATCCTACATATTTCCAAGATAAAGATTGCAAGATGGAGATTATTGAAAGTATTTCATTTGGTCAATTTGGATACTCTATATTTGAGGGAATTTTTACCCTACATAACTAAATCAAATAGGAGCACAATTTACATGGTTGGAAATATTATTTTGATACCTTTCCAACAGTATATGGAAGCCCCTCTAACTACCTAGGAATGAGGAGATATGAGTTTTTCTGTCCAACAACCCAACCAAAAAATTGAGGTCGGCTCAGCTAATTTTTGGGGACACAATTACTATAAATACAAGATAGAATTTTGCAATTTTAGTGAAACCAACAAAGAGATCAAGTACAAGGTGTGCTTAAGGTGTTGGGGTGTCTTTCTGGTGTGAAAGAGAAGTCTAAGGGATTATCTTAAGGTATTTCTTATTCTCAAGGTATGATATAAGGTTGTGATGTTGCTATGAGGTTGTGATGTTTCTATATGCTCTATTATGAAGTTGTGGTGTTGTTGTGAGTGTATGTTATCGTTAGTGGAATTTTTTGTGAATGAATGTTACCATCAGTGGATGTTGTCCTGAGTGATTACATTCTGGGAATGATTCCATAAGGCTTACTAGGGTTTGAAGGATTATCTATAGAATGAAGCATGCAAGTGACGTCAGAAGTACTCTGTGTATGAATCTCTTGGATTGGTGATATTTTATTGAGTTGGTGCTCAGCTGAGGAGATTGGTGTCTCTATTATGTTGGTTCCCACATCTTTCTAAGTTGGTTCTCAGCTAAGGATATTGGTGTCTCCATTAGGTTGGTTCCTACAATCTTTGTAATAGTAGGTTGGTGCCTACATACATTTATAAAAGATAATTTTTTTGTGGTTTTCTTCTGCACAGATTTCCACGTTAAACTATGTGCATTGTGATTTGATTTTATATGTGATTAGTGTTTCTTATTTAATGATTGATTGATGAATGGTTAAATAAAGTAAAAAATATCTTATACTCATACACCCCCCCCCCCTCCCCCCTCTTAGTATAACCATAAAAGAAGAATCAACAAGTACAAAGGTAAGTTTCCTTTCAAACATTTTATTTGTGGTAAAGTTGGCCATTTTGCTTCCAAATGTCCTTATGAAAGGGGTTCATATAGTGATGAAGACAAAGTTCCTAAGAAATAAAAGAAATATCAAAAAAGAGATAAGGAAAGAAATAAAGGAAGATTTTTGAAAACGAAAATCCTCTATTCAAAAGACAATAGTTCCTCATCCGATGAAGATGATGATAGTGATAGTGACTCAAGAAAAGTACGTTTCATGGCATTAGAGACTCAAAAAGAAACTACTGAAAAATAATGAAGGAGACTATGAAGAAGAAGGAGAAGTGAATATTGAGGAAAAATTGATCGGTGTCTTAAGTGATCTAAGAATAGAAAGGAATAAAAACAAGTATCTCAAAGAAGAGTTAAGTAAACTGAAGGAAGGCCTTCAAAACCCTAGCAAAAAATTTGAAGAAGACAAGAAGAATATCATAGATCTAAATATGCAGATGGAAGAATCCAAAGTGATTAAAGAAACACTCAAGACAACTGGAAGAAAATAATTAAAAATGAAGAACTAAATAAATAAGAAGAGGAAGAAGAAGAAAAACAAGAAGAGAAGCAGCCAGAAGTAGAACAAGAAGAAAACAACCAGCAAGATTCCCAGATACCTTCTAGGACACCTAATTGTTGGGTTCAGAAGAATCATCCACGAGAACAAATAATTGGAGATAGAAGTGTCGAAGTGGAAACCAGAAAAAGAAGACAAGCATTGACACCTAAAAAAGGACATTTTTCATTATTGTCCACAATTGAACCAAGAAACTTTGAGGAAGCTAGAAATGATGAACATTGGATCAAGGCTATGGAAGAAGAATTAAATCAAATAGAGAAAAATGAGACATGGGACCTAGTTCCAAGACCAAAGTAAAACAATTTGATTGGGACAAAATGGGTTTTTATAAACAAGCTAAATGAAGATGGACAGGTAACCAAAAACAAAGCAAGACTAGTGTGCAAAGGATATGCTCAAGTTGAAGGAATATATTTTGAAGAAACCTTTGCTCCCTAGGATAGAATGGAATAAATAAGAATGTTCTTGACTTATGCATGATCCAAAAGGATCAAATTGTATCAGATGGATGTAAAATCATATTTTCTAAATGGAGAATTAGAATAAGAATTCTACATAGAAAAACCATAAGGGTTTCTACTATCAGAAAAGGAAGACTATGTTTGCAGATTGAATAAAGCTCTGTATGGACTTAAGCGATATCTAAGGGCTTGGTACTCAATATTGGACAAGTACTTGCAACAAAAAGGATTCATAAGGGGAAATGCAGATAGTAACCTCTACATAAAAGTGTATCAAAGCAGTATGATTATTATTGAAGTGTATGTGGATGACATCATCTTTGGAAGTGATGATGATAGATTGAGTCATAAGTTTTCCAAGGATATGCATAATGAATTTGATATGTCCCTACTTGGGGAGTTGAATTTATT